>JZKD02S2183559.1:0-15019 GCA_000966675.3 Picea glauca
ATTGATTAGTTACTTGGATAGGGAATGATCCCAAGATATCTGGAAAGTCAGTATTTTGCCAACCATTCGAACTCCAACTCACCCTTCTAGAAGATTTATTCTAGAAGGATCGAGAACTTATTCATTTTCTTCCTTTAGAAACATATATGCACCCTAACCATTGACACAGTGCGGAAAGTCCGCAGTCAAGCTGAATGCAACATGCGGGAATTAAGGATTCTCACAGGAGAGTATATATGCAGCCCGCGGACTACTTTCAAAATAGGATTTTTGAGAAAATGACAAGTGTAACCTTCTTCARGAAAAAKTTCTTAATGAAGAGTTTGATCTTCCATCATCATGACATAATCATAATATCATCTTGATAACCAAAAATGTGGATAACATTCGACTTCCCCACTTCCTTTCTGGGCTTCAACAACAGGCCATATAGGAAGTCTCAGAGCACTGTAGCTGCAATTTAGCACCTTCAGGAAATTAATTCCCAACAATTCTCTCACCTAGAGAATTGCTCATGGGCCTGACAACCCACCTCTTCAATATCCCACGGGCCTGACAACCCGCTTCTTTAATATTCCATGGGCCTGACAACCTGCTTCTTTAGTCCAGCTCCCAAGCTAACCAACTACAAAACATGTATGTCTATGGATACAGGTTCAGATACAATGACATGAAAGTATGGAGAATAGTTGACTGCCTGAGTGAAATCTCATGGTATGGTTGAATGGATCCCTGGGTGTTTCGAATGATGGAAAGAATGATGAGAAATGCACTAAGTCCCAATAATATGTATGCATGTCCCCAACTTGACACTTTTCATGTTGGGAGCTACTTTGACCCACTTGTCCCCAACTTTAGAACTTAGGACAAAATAATTATCCATACTTTATGATTTAATAAATATTAATATAATATTCCTTTTTGGCTTAAACTCCCTAGCTTATCCCTTTTCCTTAAATTTTAGGCCCCACCCTTTCCTTAACTAGTGGAGTTTAGTCCCCCATACTCTTTTATCGTGGTCGGTCTACGCGCAACGATGTATTTTATATTAATTATGAGACATATAAAAAAATAGGTGCACTAGCCTTCAACATCTGGGCTCTCCGGCCTAATCAAAACATAAGTATCCTAGCTTATAATAACTGGCTCACCAGCCTATAAAACATAGCATAGACACAAAGGCTCATTGGCCTCAATATCGCGTGCACTTAAGATGTTGCGCGCAGTACCCTGGAATGTGCTTGTTTCATCATTTTACTGTGCAGTACATGTGCACACTACATCATGGAAGATGCATGTCAAAGATATAAAACAACTCACCAAATTAAGTACATTTGCATTTACATTTACAATTGGGTTCAACCTAGGGATATTACAATCTGCTCCCCTGATTTATGCACTGTCCTCAGTGCATCATGTACCCATATACCATTCCAATTCTCTGAAATTTCCAAGATTTAGCTATTGAAAGCTTGTTATCCATCTAGTGTTCTACTTTCCAGCACCAATTCCGGTACTCATACTGCAACCAGAAGTCAATTGATCTATTCCATAGAGCTGCTTCAAGAACAATTCATCTCATTGTTCTTTATTACATGCTTCAACTAAACCTCATTGAAGCAACAATTGGTTGTAGATCCATGACATTCTAGCCAACCTTATATCTCATTGTTGATAAAATTTCAGTAGCATACCACTTCCGAGCATGGCTATGACTCCATCAGGGAAATGGCTTCCTAAGATAACCATGACCCACAATCAATATCAACATAGTCTAGGCCAAGGTACCAACCTCAACAACACTCCAACCAATGGTCTTTCTTCCCCACATGCATGTACAACCCAAGGTAGTATGCACCTTCACTGTCCAATAGTTCATCGGCTGCTCAACTTCCCTTCCAGGGCTCCAGCATAGGCCAGACAATAAGTCTCAGAGCACCGTGGCTCCAGGAGTTCCAACTTTAATCATTATCATCTCATCTGCATCATAAACATGCATTTACCATGAGAGAGCATTATAAAAATTCTATTTTAGAAATCAAATTATTTTCATAATGAATTTGAATTTTCCCAAAGTATGAAATTCTATTTCATAATTTTTCATTGTTGTTGCAATAATATGATGTAGTTTTCCTTATGGCTTTCATCAAGCACCATGCTAAATATTATTTTTCTTGCAATGATTATATATTGCATACAACCAGCAAATTCTCAGTATTTTCTGTACATCATAATTTAACATGTACAACACCTTATGCAATGATCTTAGAACTGCCTACACCTAGCAATTCAATCAAAATTACCAAACAATTTAACCAAATAGAATGACTCATCAGTCTATGCATATGCATATTCATAATTAATAACAGTAAGTTTATTATTTCAATTTTCCGAACATAAAATTTTTGGTAGTCTCTATTCCTGTGACTACCTGGATTGCATTTTCCTGTTGCAATGTTTAACAGTTCCTAAAATGTTCTCAACTTCATGAGTTAGCAACATTTCATCCATTAGTATAATTATTTCCATGCCAAAAACATATATACATGTACTCACAAAATGCATTCAGCAAAGTGCATTTAAGTATACAATTCCATCATGTATGAGTGCAACTCTGCCACTTACTAGACATGAGTACAACTCTCAATGCCTATTTATTCAATGCACCCTTGTATTGATTTTCAGAATGATCTTTATCTAAGTCATGTATCTCACCATTCATAAATTGGAAATCTAGCCAATGTTTTGATACATCTCCACACACTTCCCATTGCCTTCACAATTACTTGGATGCCTTCCTTTTTGACCTGAACACTACACCAAGAATACAATTTTGTGGTGTTTATTAGTGTTAGCAAAAATGTTGCAGTCCAAGTTTTATTTAAAGGTAGGAAGCTCATTGGGTGTTTGTGTGGTACATAGCCTTTCTATAACCATACCTTGCCATATCCAACCATGTGCTGGTCTCATACATGACTAGATTTCCTAGCATCATTCCTATAACAAGTTCTTATCTTTTATTTCCTTGGTTATTGCCTCATAGCCAAATTAACATGACATGCTACTATGTCAATGCGTGCATTCAAAAGCTAAAAGATTTAATAACTATAACACGCCTCTAGCCTTTACCACACCTAGTGGTAACTTAATCCTTTCAATGCAATTAAACAATACCATACAACGTCTTATAAAATTCAATTTGGGGAAATTCTTACCTGAATTTCCCTTTGGCAATTATGCAACATAATTTTCAAAAGATAAATACTTACCTGCATGGCTGCCATTAAATGAATTTAATGCTACCTGATTAGTTGACAAAAATAGAAGCTCACATGCCTCTTATCAGTCTTATAATCAACATTCCATCCTTCTGTTGCTTCCTTCCATATGAAACCACATTATCAGCAACCCTTTCCAACATGCAAGCATTCTCACCCTATGGCCATCCCAACAAGCCATAAAATACTTGTTGCTATAGAAATTGCAGCAACTTCTTTCTTCTTGTATCACATTTCCTTGTTTATCCCAGAAGTCTTCCATTCTTTTGGATTCCTAAATCTTCATGTGCTCTTCACTGTAACCACTGTGCATGATTAATTATGATATGAACACATGCTAGCCAAATATCTCTTGGCTACCTTTTCTTTTCCATCCAAATACTAAAATGATATTAAACTTCAACTTTTAATTACTTCCCGGATCCATCTATCCCAACTCATACTTGGATGAATTTTAATTCCAATCATCCTGCCTCATGGATTTTGGATCTTCAACATCCATTTAATTTCCGGACTGAACTATTCCAGCTCTTTCTTGGCTGAATACTTTAGTATTTGAGTTTTTATTTCACTCTTATCTTCTCCTTGCTAACTAGCCTCAAACTTGGATTTCATAGCCAATCTCTTAGCATACTGTAAGGATGCACATATTCCTCCTTCTCTAGTTGCATAGGATTAATTAAAAGTACTTAATACTTATTTTAATTTACCATCATAATTTCAAGTGATACTTCCACTCCCTGGAAATGTCACTCATGGCTCTATGCCACTTAATATGGATTCTTCTCAGGCACCATCTCTTGGTATTAAAAACAATGCATAGAACCATTTTCTTTTCATGGTTCTTTACTGACTCTCTACAAAGATTCATTCCACTTTTAAGTCTTTCTTGGCTTTGACATCTCCATGCTATTGTGGAAATATATTCAATACTTTTGGAATGCATCAATAATATCTACTAGTATTCTTTCTTTCCCTCTTGGAGTGTTTTCATGCATTCCCATTTGCTTTATATCTACCCCATGAATTGTTCTTCCATTATTCTAGGATGTTCACAGACTTGCAACTTACACATTATGTTGATATTAATTTTTTAACATTCCATTATTATTCAAATCCCTCTGATCCAACTCCTACATGACCCAATTCTATTTCCAGTCATGTTTTATGAGTAACCTTGGACAATTAACACCAACTTCCTTCTTGAGGTTCTTGATTTATTCTCTCCTTAACTGATTATATCATCACTTGGAATTGCTTGTTGGTTATTACTTTCCCTTGTCTTGACCAATCTGATTTCAACCTGCCTTACACAATCTGCTTCTAACATGCCATATTGATGCCCTTCATACCATGCTTCAACTGTGCACTTTGATAACCACAAGAGAAGAATTACTCTATAATTGCATAGCTAATCCATGGATATGATGCACTTCTTATCCATATATGCATTAAGCCTCTTTCTTTATCTGATTACTATCATTCCGATAGTCCATTCCTTTTATAATAGATCTGACTCCAATGTATTGCTTAATTTGTATATTGGTTTCTTTGGGAGTGTTCAATAATTCATTCACTACATGATCTATTCCTTTTTCCAGATTCCATTGAATACTTGACTAACATGAGTGAACTTCCTGTAGTGACTTCTAAAGACTTTATGGCTGCGCCAAGATTCATACCTTGACATTCTGGGATCTTGGCTTTTGATAATCTTATTAAATATTTTTGTCATAGCACTCTTTCCCTGAGTTCCTCTGCTTATTTTTAACTAAAAATCAACCTTCTCACCTGTTAATAACTAAAAGTTTTTAACTCTACAAAATGTGCAACCAACAAAACTTTGTCAGGTTAACTGACTCAACCATTCTCATGAAAATATATGAACCATTCTGGTTCAATAATATATCAGAACCATTCTTCTGATTTCCTGGAAAATTGAATTCTCAACTCCATTTTCTTGGTGGATATTTATATTCTACTATCCAATACCTTTCCAACGCCTTCTCCCATGCTCAATTCCGAGTCTTGAGCAGAAAGTTATGGTTATTTAAAAATTGCCCATTAATTTTTCTGTTCATTTTTCAACTTGGCGCTACTCTGCGTTGTAATATGCATTTTTCCACCTACTCCTTTGGAATTTTCATAGGATCTCAATAGGGTTTCTTCATATACATATTATGGACACTCTGTCCAAGTTTCACCTCTTTCTGGGTTCTAGGATGCTAGTTACAGCCTGCTGAAATTCCAGACCAAAATACCATATTGTAACTGATATGATACAGGTACCTTATTTGCCATATTAAACACTTTTAACATGCCCAAAAATTTACTTTAGATCTTGGAATGTATTCTATGGTTCAATAGATTTCCATTGACTGCTCCTGTGCCTCAATCTGATTCTAGAGAAGAAAGTTATGGCTTCTTGAAGTTAGATGGGTTTTAAAATTTACCCTCCATTGTTTGTGTTGTAACTTTCTCATAAAAGCTCCGTTTGACGAACGGTTTACACCATTAGAAATCTCTCTCTGAGCTCTTTTATTTGAGCTGCAAAGACAAAGTCTACCTTTGGTACACCTCTGTCCCCTAGTTTTTGACTTGCTAAAAATGCTCTTAAGGCCCTAAAAACGTGCTGCAAAAAGATGACGTTCAAATGATATAAAATGTTGCAAAAAATCATTGGTTTTCTACTGTTATACATCCTCCAAACGACTCAGCGCGCACAAATTTCAACCTATGCACCTGTATTTACCATGTGCAGAAACAACACAAGGTAAATCATGCTTCGCGCACTTTAATGCCACTATGTATCACTTCTCTGTCGCGCTAATCACTTGCGCACACTACTTTTATGTCGCGTTCCAATATTCACTGCGCATAGTTTTGTATCGCGCGTTGATATTCCATGTGCATTATACTCTAGATGCTGCACCATGCCAGAGTTTAGTACGCCCCCATCGCGCACAAATACTCTGCGCGTATCATTAACTAAATTTTCGTGTGACAAGCTATAATCATATCGTGCATGCACCAACCAAACTCCTCTATGCTCTACAAATACTAGGCACACCACGCACGCCATTATATGTGTGTGCACACCACGCACATCATTTTATCCGTATGTGCACCACGCAACCACAGTTTTCCGCGCGGTGCCAAAATTTAGTGTGCGCAACCGCACACCAACACTTTTCTGCGCAGTGCCAAATTTTGGTGCGCACAACCACACACCAACACTTTTCCACACAGTGCCAAATTTTTACCGCATGCACCAGCATGCCAACATTTTTCTGCGCGGTGCCCAAATTTAGCGCGCGTACCAGAACGCCAACATTTTTCCGTGCGACACCCAATTTTTATATATCACTAGCTTTTAACACGCAACATGCATTTTTAGTGCGCCCACCTGCGCACATTCATTTTTATGTGCGTCACTTCCTCGTGAACTCCACTGTAGAAATTGGGGCTTTTTCCTAACTTTTTCCCCAATTCACCATAGACATTCAGCAACCACGAAATTCGTTCAATTTCACCCCGATAACACCAATTCAACCTCTGCAACAACAAATCATTGTAGGTTGACATTTCTGAAACGAACTTTTTCCCAAACTCAATTCACGACTTGAGAATTTTAATTACTAAATTTGCTCCATCTGTCATGGATTTACTGTAACTTCAAATTTGACCCATTCTAGATCCAAATTTGCTAGAACAGGAATTAAACTAGTAATATCTCACCACTTGGCTGAATTTCTCGATTTTCCTGTGAATTTAACAACAAAATTGGGGTTTTTCCCAATTCTGCGTCCGTGTTTCTAAAATTTATCATGGACGTTCCGCAACTCAAAATTTGGCCACTTCAAAATAAATCCTCCATGAAATTTTGCTTCAACTTAAATTGTTCATCCAATCCAGGCTCAATGTTGAAAACTGAAGCTTTGATACTATATTGTAACGTCCTCGACCATCCATGTCAGTCCACACTACGCCAGAGAAATCTTACGTTATCTCTGCGGAACATACTGTAACATACCCAGTATCCAACTAAGCTATGCCACATAAATTTTCGAACTGCATGCAATAAAATATACACACATAGAACTCTTGCGGAAACATATATATATAACGTAAACAGCTAAATACATCTCTAAATGCACATATTCACACTAAAATAACAATAAACATATACATACAGCATATACAGGAAATACCCATAAAAATAAACACAGTTATAACCACACATATGATAACCCATAAAAATAAGCATGTAAATAACAGTGCAACATGTAAATTTATCTCACAATGGGCACTTATCTTGGTAAGAATGTCACCAACTGCGTGTAGACCTTCCATGAACCTCCCAGCCTTAGACGACATTGTTCATCACTCTCAACAGTGAGTCACCCTCGAGCTGGGACTAAACTCCACCTAGGTAAAGGGATTCCTAACTAGGCTAAAGGCTCATAGACAACAAGAAATACTCCATGTTAGGTGCCAACTCAAACTAATAGCCTACAGTCCCTCATTTCCCACATGCCTGTCCCACCCAGGAAGTGTGCCCTTTCTCTGTCCAACAGTCCTTCGGCTGCCCCACTTCCTTTCTGGGCTTCAACAACAGGCTGGACAAGAAGTCTCAGAGCATTGTAGCTGCAGTTTAGCACCTTCAGGAAATCAATTCCCAACAATTCTCTCACCCAGAGAATTGATCATGGGCCTGACAACCCGCCTCTTCAATATCCCACGGGCCTGACAACCCACTTCTTCAATATCCCACGGGCCCGATAACCCGCTTCTTCAGTCCAACTCCCAAGCTAACTAGCTACAAAAATAGGTATGTCTATGGATACAGGTTCAGATACAATGACATGAAAGTATGGAGAATAGTTGACTACCTGAGTGAAATCTCATGGTATGGTTGAATGGATGCCTAGGTGTTTCAAATGATGGAAGAGATGATGGAAAGAATGATGAGAAATTCACTAAGTCCCAACAATATGTATGCATGTCCCCAACTTGACACTTGTCATGTTGGGAGCTACTTTGGCCCACTTGTCCCCAACTTTAGAACTTAGGATAAAATAATTATCCATACTTTATGATTTAAGAAATATTAATATAATATTCCTTTTTGGCTTAAGCTCCCTAGCTTAGCCCTTTTCCTTAAATTTTAGGCCCCACCCTTTCCCTAACTAGTGGATTTTAGTCCCCCATACTCTTTTATCGTGGTCGGTCTGCGCGCATCTGTTGGAAGATTGGTTGTTGTCATTGATGTCAACCCTAGTCATGGGTTTTGGACCACAAGATTGATAAAGATATTTGGACATGAAGGAAAATGCACATGCATATACAACACCCATNTTAGAAATCAAATTATTTTCATAATGAATTTGAATTTTCCCAAAGTATGAAATTCTATTTCATAATTTTTCATTGTTGTTGCAATAATATGATGTAGTTTTCCTTATGGCTTTCAGCAAGCACCATGCTAAATATTATTTTTCTTGCAATGATTATATATTGCATACAACCAACAAATTCTCAGTATTTTCTGTACATCATAATTTAACATGTACAACACCTTATGCAATGATATTAGAACTGCCTACACCTAGAAATTCAATCACAATTACCAAACAATTTAACCAAATAGAATGACTCATCATTCTATGCATATGCATATTCATAATTAATAACAGTAAGTTTATTATTTCAATTTTCCGAAGATAAAAATTTTGGTAGTCTCTATTCCTGTGACTACCTGGATTGCATTTTCCTATTGCAATGTTTAACAGTTCCTAAAATGTTCTCAACTTCATGAGTTAGCAACATTTCAGCCATTAGTATAATTATTTCCATGCCAAAAACATATATACATGTACTCACAAAATGCATTCAGCAAAGTGCATTTAAGTATACAATTCCATCATGTATGAGTGCAACTCTGCCACTTACTAGACATGAGTACAACTCTCAATGCCTATTTATTCAATGCACCCTTGTATTGATTTTCAGAATGATCTTTATCTAAGTCATGTATCTCACCATTCATAAATTGGAAATCTAGCCAATGTTTTGATACATCTCCACACACTTCCCATTGCCTTCACAATTACTTGGATGCCTTCCTTTTTGACCTGAACACTACACCAAGAATACAATTTTGTGGTGTTTATTAGTGTTAGCAAAAATGTTGCAGTCCAAGTTTTATTTAAAGGTARGAAGCTCATTGGGTGTTTGTGTGGCACATAACCTTTCTATAACCATACCTTGCCATATCCAACCATGTGTTGGTCTCATACATGACTAGATTTCCTAGCATCATTCCTATAACAAGTTCTTATCTTTTATTTCCTTGGTTATTGCCTCATAACCAAATTAACATGACATGCTACTATGTCAGTGCGTGCATTCAAAAGCTAAAAGCTTTAATAACTATAACATGCCTCTAGCCTTTACCACACCTAGTGGTAACTTAATCCTTTCAATGCAATTAAACAATACCATACAACGTCTTATAAAATTCAATTTGGGGAAATTATTACCTGAATTTCCCTTTGGCAATTATGCAACATAATTTTCAAAAGATAAATACTTACCTGCATGGTTGCCATTAAATGAATTTAATGCTACCTGATTAGTTGACAAAAATAGAAGCTCACATGCCTCTTATTAGTCTTATAATCAACATTCCATCCTTATGTTGCTTCCTTCCATATGAAACCACATTATCAGCAACCCTTTCCAACATGCAAGCATTCTCACCCTATGGCCATCCCAACAAGCCATAAAATACTTGTTGCTACAGAAATTGCAGCAACGTCTTTCTTCTTGTATCACGTTTCCTTGTTTATCCCAGAAGTCTTCCATTCTTCTGGATTCCTGAATCTTCATGTGCTCTTCACTGTAACCACTGTGCATGATTAATTATGATCTGAACACATGCTAGCCAAATATCTCTTGGCTACCTTTTCTTTTCCATCCAAATACTAAACCGATATTAAAATTCAACTTTTAATTACTTCCTGGATCCATCTATCCCAACTCATACTTGGATGAATTTTAATTCCAATCATCCTGCCTCATAGATTTTGGATCTTCAACATCCATTTAATTTCTGGACTGAACTATTCCAGCTCTTTCTTGGCTGAATACTTTAGTATTTGAGTTTTTCTTGCACTCTTATCTTCTCCTTGCCAACTAGCCTCAAACTTGGCTTTCATAGCCAATCTCTTAGCATACTATAAGGATGCACATATTCCTCCTTCTCTAGCTGCATAGGATTAATTAAAAGTACTTAATACTTATTTTAATTTACCATCATAATTTCAAGTGATACTTCCACTCCCTGGAAATGTCACTCATGGCTCTATGCCACTTAATATTGATTCTTCTCAGGCACCATCTCTTGGTATTCAAAACAATGCATATAACCATTTTGTTTTCATGATTCTTTACTGACTCTCTACAAAGATTCATTCCACTTTTAAGTCTTTCTTGGCTTTGACATCTCCATGCTATTGTGGAAATATCTTCAATACTTTTGGAATGCATCAATAATATCTACTAGTATTCTTTCTTTCCCTCTTGGAGTGTTTTCATGCATTCCCATTTGCTTTATATCTACCCCATGAATTGCTCTTCCATTATTCTAGGATGTTCACAGATTTGCAACTTACACATTATGTTGATATTAATTTTTTAACATTCCATTATTATTCGGATCCCTCTGATCCAACTCCTACATGACCCAATTCTATTTCCAGTCATGTTTTATGAGTAACCTTGGACAATTAACACCAACTTCCTTCTTGAGGTTCTTGATTTATTCCCTCCTTAACTGATTATATCATCACTTGGATTTGTTTGTTGGTTATTACTTTCCCCCGTCTTGACCAATCTGATTTCAACCTGCCTTACACAATCCACTTCTAACATGCCATATTGATGCCCTTCATACCATGCTTCAACTGTGCACTCTGATAACCACAAGAGAAGCATTACTCTACAATTGCATAGCTAATCCCTGGATATGATGCACTTCTTATCCATATATGCATTAATCCTCTTTCTTTATCTAATTACTATCATTCTGATAGTCCGTTCCTTTTATAATAGATCTGACTCCAATGTATTGCTTAATTTGTATATTGGTTTCTTTGGGAGTGTTCACTAATTCATTCACTACATGATCTATTCCTTTGTCCAGATTCCATTGAATACTTGACTAACATGAGTGAACTTCCTGTAGTGACTTCTAAAGACTTTATGGCTGCGCCAAGATTCATACCTTGACATTCTGGGATCTTGGCTTTTGATAATCTTATTAAATATTTTTGTCATAGCACTCTTTCCCTGAGTTCCTCTGCTTATTTTTAACTAAAAATCAACCTTCTCACCKGTTAATAACTAAAAKTTTTTAACTCTRCAAAATGTGCAACCAACAAAACTTTGTCAGGTTAACTGACTCAACCATTCTCATGAAAATATATGAACCATTCTGGTTCAATAATATATCAGAACCATTCTTCTGATTTCCTGGAAAAATGAATTCCCAAMTCCATTTTCTTGGTGGATATTTATATTCCACTGTCCAATACCTTTCCAACGCCTTCTCCCATGCTCAATTCCGAGTCTTGAGCAGAAAGTTATGGTTATTTAAAAATTGCCSATTAATTTTTCTATTCATTTTTCAACTTAGCGTACTCTGCATTGTAATATGCATTTTTCCACCTACTCCTTTGGAATTTTCATAGGATMTCAATAGGGTTTCTTCATATACATCTTATGGACACTCTGTCCAAGTATCACCTCTTTCTGGGTTATGGGATGCTAGTTACAGCCTGCTGAAATTCCAGACCAAAATACCATATTTTAACTAATATGATACATGTACCTTATTTTCCATATTAAACACTTTTAACATGCCCAAAAATTTACTTTAGCTTTTGGAATGTCTTCTATGGTTCAATAGATTTCCATTGACTACTCCTGTGCCTCAATCTGATTCCAGAGAAGAAAGTTATGGCTTCTTGAAGTTAGGTGGGTCTTATAACTTACCCTCCATTGTTTGTGTTGTAACTTTCTCATAAAAGCTCCGTTTGATGAACGGTTTACACCATTAGAAAGCTCTCTCTGAGCTCTTTTATTTGAGCTACAAAGAAAAAGTCTACCTTTGGTACACCTCTGTCTCCTGGTTTTTGACTTGCTAAAAACGCTCTTAAGGCCCTAAAAAACGCGCTGCAAAAAGATGACGTTCAAATGATATAAAATGTTGCAAAAAATCATTGGTTTTCTACTGTTATACATCCTCCAAATGACTCAGCACGCACAAATTTCAACCTATGCACCTGTATTTACCATGTGCGGCAACAACACAAGGTAAATCGTGCTTCATGCACTTTAATGCCACTGTGTATCACTTCTCTGTCGCGCTAATCACTTGTGCGCACTACTTTTATGTCGCGTTCCAATATTCACTGCACATAGTTTTGTATCGCGCGTTGATATTCCATGTGCATTATACTCTACACGCTGCACCATGCCAGAGTTTAGTACACCCCCATCGTGCACAAATACTCTACGTGTATCATTAACTAAATTGTCGTGTGACAAGCTATAATCATATCGTGCATGCACCAACCAAACTCCTCTGCGCTCTACAAATACTAGGCACACCACACGCGCCATTATATGTGTGTGCACACCACGCGCATCATTTTATCCGTATGTGCACCATGCAACCACACTTTTCCGCACGACGTCAAAATTTAGTGTGCGCAACCACACACCAACACTTTTCTGCGTAGTGCCAAATTTTGGTGCGCACAACCACACACCAACACTTTTCCACGCAGTGCCAAATTTTTACCACGCGCACCAGGATGGCAACATTTTTCCACGCGGTGCCAAATTTAGCGCGCATACCAGCACGCCAACATTTTTCCGCGCAACACCCAATTTTTATATATCACCAGCTTTTAACACGCAACATGCATTTTTAGTGTGCCCACTTGCGCACATTCATTTTTATGTGCGTCACTTCCTCGTGAACTCCACTGTAGAAATTGGGGCTTTTTCCTAACTTTTTCCCCAATTCACCATAGACATTCATCAACCACGAAATTCGTTCAATTTCACCCCGATAACACCAATTCAACCTCTACAACAACAAATCGTTGTAGGTTGACATTTCTGGAACGAACTTTTTCCCAAACTCAATTCACGACTTGAGAATTTTAATTACTAAATTCACTCCATCTGTCATGGATTTACTGTAACTTCAAATTCGACCCATTCTAGATCCGAATTTGCTAGAACAAGTATTAAACTAGTAATATCTCACCACTTGGCCGAATTTCTCGATTTTCCTGTGAATTTAACAACAAAAATTGGGGTTTTTCCCAATTCTGCGTCCTTGTTTCTAAAATTTATCATGGACGTTCCGCAACTCAAAATTTGGCCACTTCAAAATAAATCCTCCATGAAATTCCGCTTCAACTTAAATTGTTCGGCCCATCCAGGCTCAATGTTGAAAACTGAAGCTTTGATACTATATTGTAACGTCCCCGACCATCCATGTCGGGCCACGCTACGCCAGAGAAATATTACGTTGTCTCTGCGGAACATACTGTAACGTACCCAGTATCCAACTGAGCTATGCCACATAAATTTTCGAACTACATGCAATAAAATATACACACATAGAACTCTTGCGAAAACATATATATATAACGTAAACAACTAAATACATCTCTAAATGCACATATTCACACTGAAATAACAATAAACATATACATACAACATATACAGGAAATACCCATAAAAATAAACACAGTTATAACCGCACATATGATAACCCATAAAAATAAGCATGTAAATAACAGTGCAACATGTAAATTTATCTCACAATGGGCACTTATCTTGGTAAGAATGTCACCAACTGCGTGCAGACCTTCCATGAACCTCCCAGCCTTAGAACACATTGTTCATCACTCTCAACAGTGAGTCACCCTCGAGCTGG
The DNA here is from genome assembly GCA_000966675.3 of Picea glauca. NCBI lineage: Eukaryota > Viridiplantae > Streptophyta > Pinopsida > Pinales > Pinaceae > Picea > Picea glauca. The sequence continues at coordinate 14,299 of JZKD02S2183559.1, forward strand.
GACTAAACTCCACTCGGGTAAAGGGATTCCTAACCAGGCTAAAGGCTCATAGACAATAAGAAATACTCCATGTTAGGTGCCAACTCAAACTAACAGCCTACAGTCCCTCATTCCCCACATGCCTGTCCCACCTAGGAAGTGTGCCCTTTCTCTGTTCAACAGTCCTTCGGCTGCCCCACTTCCTTTCTGGGCTTCAACAACAGGCTGGACAAGAAGTCTCAGAGCATTGTAGCTGCAGTTTAGCACCTTCAGGAAATCAATTCCCAACAATTCTCTCACCCAGAGAATTGCTCATGGGCCTGACAACCCGCCTCTTCAATATCCAACGGGCCTGACAACCCGCTTCTTCAATATCCCACGGGCCTGAAAACCCGCTTCTTCAGTCCAACTGCCAAGCTAACTAGCTACAAAAATAGGTATGTCTATGGATACAGGTTCAGATACAATGACGGGAAAGTATGGAGAATAGTTGACTACCTGAGTGAAATCTCATGGTATGGCTGAATGGATGCCTGGGTGTTTCAAATGATGGAAGAGATGATGGAAAGAATGATGAGAAATGCACTAAGTTCCAACAATATGTATGCATGTCCCCAACTTGACACTTGTCATGTTGGGAGCTACTTTGGCCCACTTGTCCCCAACTTTAGAACTTAGGATAAAATAATTTTCCATACTTTATTATTTAAGAAATATTAATATAATATTCCTTTTTGGATTA
>JZKD02S2183559.1:19600-31408 GCA_000966675.3 Picea glauca
GGAGAGAATGGTGAGAACCATTTGTTTCTCCTCTTTCGATTTATCAACCCCGCAAGCTTTGAGTTGTGACAGTAAATCCTTGAATTTCGTAAAGAAATCTTGGATATTCTCGAAGATTTTTGGATCCAATGTGAGCAGCTCCACCTCCAGCATGTGTCCCCTCATTTCATCATGTTTTCCAAAGATCCCTTCCAATATGGTCCAGGCTTCATTGGGAGTCTTACAGGAAGATATGTGAAAAAGGAGATCGGGAGAAATAAGACTACAAATTGTTCTGAGTGCCTCATCCATGCGATTTAAATAATTGGATTTTTCTATGGCCGATGTCGGATCTATATTTGTATTCATGGTTAACCTGTAAAACCCTTTGGATCATATATGTATGGCTATTTTCTCCTTCCATGCAAAATAGTTGTAAGGTGTAAGAATGAATTCTTTTTGGAATTCCATCTTTCCACTGTCTTCAATCTTTTGTATCTACAAACAATTTTGGTGTAGCTTTTGCTTAGAAGAACATCGACTCTGATACCATGTAAATGTTTTAAACCTGCACAGAATAGATCTAGCTAAACAATGATACACACATTTGCAGAGAGAATAGGAGAAAGAAGAAGAAGGATAGAAATAATGAAAGAATTCTCATTAACCATTATGAATAATGAATAATTTACACATGATATACTCTATATAACTCAGTGAGTTTGACTTGAGGATAACCAATGCTCCATAGTGGCGGTCTAGAGTGATTTGGACACACACCAAAAATTATGGGAGTGAACTTCCACCTATTCTAGTCTCTCAGGCAGTTAGGGGAGTGAACTGCCACCTAGTTGAGTTAACTAGTCAACTAGTCTTCAGTTATCTGACTAAACAAAGAGTAGTGAGGAGTTAAATCAAGGAATCAAGGCTAATGTGTCACTTTGGTGATGATCCCAAGGCAAGGTCGAATTAGCATGGTGATGATCCCAATGCAACATATAAACTCAACTCAACTAGTCGAACTGAAATGTCAACTGAAAGAGAATATTCTCCAGGTGGAATATTCTCCCCTAAAATATAGGAGACTAGATAATGACTAATTATGACTAATAAACAAGGAATAACCTTAGGAAAAAGAAATCCTAGGTGTGTGTGAAGTAACTCCAACATGACTCACTACTGAGAGTGATGAGTAGTGTGGTCTAAGGCTGGGAGGTTTGTGGAAGGTTTGCATGCAGTTGGTGACATTCTTACCAAGATAAGTGCCCATTGTGAGATAAATTTACATGTTGCATTGTTATTTATGTGCTTATTTTTATGGGTTATCATATGTGCGGTAGTAACTATGTTTATTTTATGGGTATTTCCTGTATATGTTGCATGTATATGTTTATTGTTATTTTAGTGTGAATCTGTGCATTTACAAATGTATTTGGTTGTTTACGTTTTATATATATGTTTCCGCAAGACTTATGTGTGTGTATATTTTATTGCATGTAGTTCAAAAATTTATGTGGCATAGCTTAGCTGGATACTGGGTATGTTACAGTATGTTCCACAGAGATAACATAAGATTTCTCTGGCGTAGTGTGGTTCGGCATGGATGGTCAGGACGTTACACAGGATGTTCTGCTTGTACATGGGCTAAAACATAATTTGCTCAGTGTAAGTCAAATGTGTGATAGAGGATGTGAAGTGGTGTTCACTTCCAAAGGTTGTAAGATAAAGTCTGTAAACTTAGGACAAGTGGCGGCTAAAGGCATAAGGACAAATAATAATGTATATGTGTTGAAAGAAGATAGAGAAGAGTGTCATCTAAGAAAACATGATGAAAGTTGGTTATGGCAGATGAGACTTGGACATCTAAACTTTGACCACTTAATCAAGCTCAAAAATCTTGAGGCAGTAAAAGATTTTCCAAGAATATCAAAGCCACAAGATTCTGTGTATAAATCCTGCCAAGTAGGAAAGCTAACCAGAACACAGTTTAAATCCAAGAGCTCTACTTCAACAGAAAAACCACTCTAATTAGTTCATATGGATTTATGTGGACCATCAAGACAGGAAGGCACAGGGAAGGAAAAATACTGCATGCTGATCATTGATGATTACTCCAGACTTACTTGGGTTTCTTTTCTCAAAGAAAAAGATGAAGCACTTGAGAAATTTAAAATATTTAAGGCTTTAACTGAGAATCAAATAGGCAATAGGTTAAAAGCAGTAAGATCGGAAAGAGGAGGAGAATTTATGTCAAGTGATTTCAAGGAATTCTGTGATAAACATGGGATCAAGAGAGAATACAAAATCCCAGGAACTCCACAACAAAATGGAGTAGTTGAGAGGCAAAACAGAACAGTTCAACAAATGGCTAGGTTAATGATGAATGAGAAGAACATTGGTCAAACCTACTGGGTAGAATCAATACACACAACAATCCATATTATTAACAAATCCCACCTCAGAACACACGGTGACTAGACAACATATGAATTGTGGAATGAAAGACCTACTTCAATCAAACACTTCAAAGTCTTTGGGAGCAAGTGCTACATAAAGAATAATAATGAAAACCTTGGCAAGTATGATGACAGGGCTGATGAAGGCATCTTCTTAGGATATGCTACCAATATTAAAGGATATAGATGCTTTAATAAAAGATTGCATTGATTTAAAGGTTGATGAAGGAGTCCCAGTAAGAGAGGTGAGAAATATTGAGTATGCTATAGAGGACACAATTGAAGATAAATATGAACATTTCCAAGAATCAGAAGGAGAAGACCCTGAGTTAGATACAAATACTCTTCAGGACTCAAACTAGGAGATCAAGACAAAGACACCCTCCATAGTTATTAGGAAGAATCATCCCGAACATCAGATAGTTGGTCATCTAAACCAAGGAGTTCAGACAAGAAAGCAGTTGAATGATGTCTAAGAACAATCTCATATTGCCTTTCTGTCTTTGCTTGAACCTAAAGACTTTAATGCAGCCAACGAAGATGACCATTGGGTTAAAGCCATGAATGATGAACTTGACCAAATTGAGAAAAACAACACCTGGGAGATGGTTCCTAGACTTGAAGGTAAAAACGTCATCATAGGTTCCAAATGGATCTTTAAGAATAAATTGAATGAGCAGGGACAAGTTGTCAGGAACAAAGAAAGATTGTTCTGTAAGGGCTATGCACATATTGAAGGACAAGATTTTGATGAAACCTTTGCACCAGTGGCAAGACTGAAAGCCATCATAATGTTTCTTGCCTATGCATGTCATAAGAAGTTCAAATTTTATCAAATGGATGTCAAGTCATCTTTTCTAAATGGAGATATAAAAGAAGAAGTCTATATGGAACAACCAGAAGGTTTCCAACTGTCAGATAACCTTGACTTTGTCTCCAAAATGAAGAAAGCCTTATATGGGTTGAAATAAGCTCCTCGTGCCTGGTATTGCAGACTGGATAAGTAGCTTCAAGACAAAGGGTTCAAGAGAGGAACAATTGACATCAATCTATATATCAAAACAAAGGGTAATGATTTGCTCATTGTGTTGGTCTATGTAGATGACATCATCTTCAGAAGTAATAATGCTTCCTTGGTACAATGGTTTGCTTCTGCCATGCAGTCTGAATTTGAAATGTCTATGATAGGGGAACTATCATTTTTTCTTGGTCTGCAAATTACTCAGAGGTCTAAAGGAATATTTCTTTCTCAGGAAAAATATCTAAGAGAAATATTGAAAAGGTTTCAAATGGAATATTCTAAACCTGTGAGCACACCTATGGTCATTGGATGCAAGTTAAGCAAGGATGATGACTCACCTAATGTTGATCAAAGTTCATATAGGTCTATGATAGGCAGCCTGTTGTACATCACAACATCTCGTCCAGACATAATGCATGTTGTTGGAATGGTAGGAAGGTTTCAGTTTGCACCTAAACAAAGTCATTTGCTAGATGTCAAAAGAATATTCAAATATTCAGATATTCTGAAGGTTAATGGCCTTGCCACATTTGGAGATTTTCGGTCGATTGCCTTATGCAATCTCTACTACAAGATCATTTCAAAAACTATTGCTAAGAGAATCAGACCGATTTTGTCTCACACCTTATCAGAGGAACGATTCAACTTCTTGAAAGGAAGACAAATTATTGATGTTATTGGAACTGCTTAGGAGTGTCTTCATAGCATCAAAGAAAAAAAGTTGCAAGACGTAATCCTTAAGATAGATTTAAAGAAAACACATGACTGTATAAGTTGGGATTATCTCAGGTTGGTCCTATTTCAATGTGGTTTTGGGCTGCCAATGACAAAGTGGATTATGGGTTGCATAACCTCATCAACTTTTGTGATATTAATCAATGGTGAGCCTACAAAATTCTTTAATAGTGGCAGAGGACTCAGACAGAGATGCCCACCGTCGCCTTCACTTTTTATCCTAATGATTGAAGGTTTGAGCCTGGCTTTAAAAAGAAGCTAAGTGGATGGATTACTGACTGGCATCAAGTTTTCTAGGTTAATCAATATTCTTCATCTACTATTTGTATATGATATCCTTATATTGACTAATGATTCTATTGTATAATGGAAGGAGATTAATAGGGTTTTGACTTTGTTTTGTATTTCTTTTGGTCTTTAGATAAATGTTCAAAAAACTACTTTCCTCCAGTATGGTGTGTGGCAACATGTCCTGGATTCTTTAAAATCATTTTTTCATTATAATTTTCTTGAGCTCTCCAATGGTTTCAGGTATCTCAGTTTCTTTTTAAAGATCGACAGGTACAAAACTGAAGACTGGCATTAGCTTATAGAAAAATATGAAAAGAGGATCAACCATTGGTGTAATTGGTGGCTTTCCTTAGGGGGTCACTTAGTTTTGATTAAAGTTGTCCTTGAAAGTCATCCAGTCTACTGGTTGGCACTGAAAAATCTTCCATCCTCGATTCTTCAAAGGATTCGTCAACTTGTGTTTAATTTCCTCTAGTCGGGTTGTAGAAAAAAGAAAATTTATCATCTCTGTAATTGGCAACTGATTGCTCGAACAAAGCATCATGGGGGTTGGGGTCTGAGGAACCTGTGTAGAAATTTCAATACAAATTATGTATTGCCTGGATTCTCCTGATCTAACAATTATATGCCACTATTAAATACAAAATTGCTTCTACAAATATTCTTGCGGAATTTAAAACACGATCGCCAATTGCAATATCAAGAAGAAAGATCAATCACACATAACACAGATGTTTTATCGGGAAAGCATAAAAGTTAAAAACCTCACTATCATATATTATGTATATATCATGGATCATGAAACAATCTCATACAAAACTCTAATCCAAGAGCTCTCAGTACAATATACAATCGTCTCACACTGTCATACAAAAATCAGCAAATACATGTGCCAATTCTCTGCCTCCAGACAACCTGCCTCCTCTGCACAATCCCTGCTAATGGAAAACCTGCAAATGATTCAATTTCTCTTGCCTAGGTTGCACAATCCTCATGGGCACATCCAATGTGTGTGCGGTTGCATGAGTGCACCCACTAAAATCACAATTGATAGTCAAACTGTCCCTTTCACCTGTTATCTCAGCTGGGTCTCCACTGGATCTAACATGCATGTAGTTAACAATGGTAAATCTTTAGTTGCATGTGAGACCACTGATTATGAATTAATTAATAATTAATTCACTGATCTCTCACTAATGTAAGTTTAGTTACAACTAGTACAACTGAGCTTAGCTCACTTAACTGAGTTAAACTACTTTACAACTCACATAACTACACATCTAACTCTGTTACAACTTCGAATCGCTCAGTTACAACTAATTCAACTTGCATGTCCCACCATTCAACCTTTGAACTTGAATTTCCTATAGCTAACTGATTTGTCACTTCAGTTAACTATTTCCAAGTGCTCATTGAGAATATATTAATATTTATTGTCCAACTATTATTAGGGGATAATAGTAGTCGACATACATATATAAATAGAATCCACTCACCATCTATAAATAGACATTATCTATAAATAGAATTTGCTCATCATCTAAAAATAGACTTCCACCTAAAAATAGCCTGAGGCTCCATCCTAGTGTAGGTGCATAATTTTCACTAGGATCTTCTTGTTGAATCTCAACACTCCCTCTCAACAAGAAAGGGATTATCCTTCACCTCGATCCTGTCTCTATGGTATTCAAATTTTCTCTTGGTGAGTGCCTTCATCAGATTGTATGCATCCTGATCTTCCGTAGGAATGTATTGAAGTAACATGATCTTTCACTGCACACAATATCTGATATGATGATACCAGATATCTATATGCTTAGATCTATGAAACACAGGATTAATCGAGAGTTTAATGCAACTCTGATTATCATAGTGAATCACTGTCGGATCTAAATGAGTACCAAACAAACCAACCAAGATCTTTCTCATCCAGATAGCCTCACATGCAGCTTGAATCTACTTCCTGCTGTACCAAGAAACAATTGTATATCCAATACTAAATATCCCCCCTGATGTGCTCTTTCTGTTCGTTGGGCTGCCCACCTAATTTGCATCCATGAAGCCATGTAAGTTCACCTCATCTGTTTGTCTGTACCATAATCCATACTTAGATGTTCCCCTCAGTTATCTCAGGACATGCTTACCTGCCTTCCTAAAGAGCTTGGTAGGATTAACCATCGCTTGACTCAGCTGGTTAACCACATAGCAAATGTCTGGTCTCGTGTTCACTAGATACATTAGCGAACCCACTAACTATCGATAGACAGTAGCATCCACTACCTCTCCAAAAGTAGCATCCTCTTTCCTCCAGTTTCCTAGAAGAGGAGTAGCCATGGGTTTGCAACCCTCCATGTGAAACTTACCTAGTATCTCCCTTGCATGCTTGCCCGAGACACAAAAAGTTCACCATCTCACTGCCATATTTCCAATCTAAGGAAATAATGAAGGAGGCCCAAATCCTTCATCTCGAACTCCTTTACAAGGTCCTCCTTGCATGAGTGTATCAGTTGTTAATCACCAGTCAATATTAAATCATCAACATAAAGAATAATGATTAAAATCTTACCCTCCACCATCATTTGGTATAGGTTTGCATCTGCTTCACTTTTGGTGAATCCCAGTCCAGTGAAATAGCTATCTATCTGAGTGTACCAAGCACGTGGTGCTTGCTTCAGCCCATACAACGCTCTCTTGAGTCTGCACACATGTGACTCCCTGTCAAAGGTCTCAAAACCTTATGGATGCTCAATGTACACTTCTTCCTCAATGATCCCATTGAGAAACATAGTTTTTACATCCATCTGATGAATGCACTAGCCCATCTGCGCTGAGAGTGCAAAGATGGATCTTATGGAAGAGTACCTTGCGATAGGTGCAAAGGTCTCATCATAATCTATCCCCTCGAACTGTGAGAAGCCTCGAGCCACAAACCTGGCCTTGTATTTCTCCACATTCCCATCAACAACTTGCTTTACCTTCTAGATCCATCTCAAACCTACCACTGATTTGTCGATCGGTCTTGGGACAATTTCCCATGCACTGTTTTTTACAATGGAGTCCTATTCCTCCACCACAACATCAAACCAAGTGGGATCCTGCACTGCTTCCTAAAAGGAAGATGGCTCAATCACAATACATTTGCTCATGAGATCCATGTATCCAGTAAATCGATCAGGAGACTATCTCTGTCTGCACTGTGAAGTAGGGGCTCCTACATTCTGTGCAACATCTAGTCTCAATCTATCATCTTCCGTGGTGCGCTTTCTGCCATTTCTGATGGATGGTTCTGCATGAGTGGATTCCTCCACTCCATGAACCTCCTCATGTGGCTGATCCAAATCTTGAGACTCATCTTTGGGAACCATCAGTTCCTCCTCTGCATGCAAGTCTAGCTCCCTCTCAAGCAACAACCATATGGCTTTCCCCTCATTGAATTTTATATCTCATCGCATAACAGTCATCTTACTGTTAGGAAAATACACATGATAATTATGGGGTGCTTCTATGTACCCCACAAATATCCCAACTTCAGCAGTCAGTTCCAGCTTCTTCTTGGCATCCTTGGTCACATGCACATAAACGGATGAGCCAAAAATCTTAAAATGAGAAACATCAGGTTTCTTACCAGTGAAAGATTCTTTAGGTGTACTCATTCCAAGTACTCTATGAGGACAATGGTTTTTCACATAAACCACAGTGTTGCATGCTTCCACCCACAAATGCAATGGTAGGCCCTAATCATGCAACATCTCTCATGTTGCACCCACGATCGTTTTTTTCTTCCTCTCCACGCCCCCATTTTGTTGTGGGTTATGAGGCGCTATGAGTTCTCTTCAAATTCCTTCTTTGCTGTAGAAGTCTTTGAATTCGTTAGAGATGTATTCTCCACCATTATTGCTCCTCAGAGCCTTCACTTGCTTCCTTGATTCTTTCTCCACCAATGCTTTAAACTCACATAACTTTGAGAATGTTTGATCCTTCTTCTACATGAAGAAGATCCAACATTTACGAGAAAAGTCATCAACAAAAATAACATAATACTTATGTTTTGTTGTTGAAGCAACCGAGAATGGTCTACACACGTCTGTGTGAACTCTCTCCAGGATCACCGAAGCATGGTTCTCCTTTTCATGAAAGGTGGACTTTACATACTTCCCCATGGTGCAACCCTTGCACTGATCTAACTGAGCAAGTGTTCCCATTGGAAGTCCAATAGATATTTGTTTCATGATCTTCAAGGCTCCATGATGAATATGGCCCAATCGCCTATGATCCAGGTGGATATTGGTGGCCACCTACCTATTCCACTTCGACCCACACCATTGTTTCTTTCAGTTTTTTAGTTTCCTTAATTGTAGCACAATTTACTATTTTTAGCAGTTCTTCGGGTCCTGAACTTCTAGAGCTATTTTGAGGCACTAAACGACATTTTTTGGGCATGAATGCTCTAGAAAATATGGGTCTGTTTCGTACATGATATTCCTTGTTAGCAGTGTAGTCCTCAAATTGATCTTTCTAACGATGTATCATGTGCATCAAACGAAGATAGTATGCCAAAGTTATGACCCAGGGAAATTGATGTACCAATTTACCCCAACAGGGCCCATATTCTGGCGTTTCATCTCCTAGGGTTAGGTTTTTGGATGTTTAGGGTTTTCCATTGTTTCTCAGTAATATATAGGCCTTCGAGCCTCATTGTAACAAGCAGTTTAGAGACTATTATACGCCACATCTCTTCTCAGAGATAAGCTACCAGTGCCCTAGCTAGTTTATTTCCATTCTGCCTATAAGCATTTTTCAGTCATTTGTTATTAACGAAATGAAGTCTTATTTCCGCTGCATCTCTGTGTTTATGTTTATTTCTGTATTTCATTGTGTTCCTACATAAATCCGGCTCAGTGGTATCAGAGCGGTCTGCTCGTTCTTGATCTTTCTTTGCATGTCCCCAACGAGATCGGGGTATAAGGAGTTGGGGCTCGATCTGGTTGAACCTTTGCAAGATCAGTCTCGCAAACCCCGACGACTTCCCATGGGGGAAGAAAAGAAAGATGAGGGAGTGGGAGATCCTATCAAAATGTTGCTCGAGGAGGCCCTCGAGAAACAAAGGAACGATATGATGGACAACTTTGCCTAGATTCTTCAACAGATTCCCACTAGCGGCGCATCGACATCCAACAACCACTCTGGAGGCGCCACTCCTTTTAAAGTACAAGTAAACTTTGACATTCTCATATTTGAGGGCCAAATAGATGCAGATGTCATAGATAGATGGTTGAATCTGTTATAAGGATATTTCTCGTTTCATGAATTTTCCGACCGAGAAAGGATTATTTTCACACTCCTCAAAGCCGCCCCCCATGTCAAGGACTGGTGGGAAACCTACTTGGAGCAATAGGGCGAGGGGGAATCTCTTTGTTCTCAGCCACACCCACTTGGAATTCTTTTCGAGATGCGATCAAGGAACAATATTATCCCGTGGGGAGATATGAGGACAAATATATACAAAGGACTACGCTGCGGCAGCAAAGGAACCAAGATGTGCATGAGATGATGAATCTGTTTCATACCCTATGCACAAAGTTGGGTATCAAATATTCAGAGAAACATTTGGTGTTAAAGTACCGTAGTTGTCTGCATAGATACATTCAAGAGGAAATGGAGTTCCTCGACATCTCCTCGCTTGGTGTGGTGTACCGATATGCTACCAAGATTGAGCAGAAGTTCAAACAGAAAAAGCGAGACTTTGGCTCTGTGAATCAGAAGCAAGGGAAAGGTACCCCCAAACCACAGAACAAAAAACCAAGCCAAGGCGGGGTGGCCCAGGATAACCTGCCAAAGCCACAAGCAAAGAACAACACCATGAAGCCAAAAAAGGACATGGGGAAGTGGTGTGAGTTCCATAAGAGCCCCACTCACAACAAAAGTGAGTGTCAGGCCAAGCAGTCATTGGTAGCCGAGTTGAAGGCTTCTGAATTAGATGCATGCTCCGACTCTAAATCAGAACCCAAAAAGGGGAATGATAGGGGGAAGAAGATTATCGATGCAGAGCACAATGCCACCGTTTCCACCACAAAGATCTAGAAGGAGGAACCAGAAGATCCAGAGGAAGTGGAGCGTCTCTTCCATTCCAAGATGTGGGTAAAGGGTTCCCCATTGCAGTTCATTGTCGACAGCAGGAGCCAGAAGAAAATCATCTCGGTGGAGGTCGTGAAGCAGCTGGGCTTTCCAACCACAACACACCCACAACCATACACCATCGGGTGGTTGCACCAAGGACGGGACCTCCGCGTCAACCAACAATGTCGCCTTCCCTACAGCATCAAGCCCTTCACAGATGAGGTATTATGTGACATTTCTCCTCTTGATGTTTTTGATGTATTATTAGGCCAACCGTACTTGTGGAAGCGGCATGTTGTGTATGAGTCTAGGCCTCGTGCTGTTATTATCACCTTGGGCGATAAGTTGTATAGGATACCGGAGATAGAACCACCTACCACCATCTCTTTGGTTACTACAAAACAATGTAGTAAGCTCATTTCCAAAACTAGGAAATTTGTTTTCCTGATGATCCACCCTCAGGGAAAGAGGAAGACTGTGGCCATGACCTCTAGACAAGGCCCTGCGACATGAAAACAACAGATGAATAAGGTCATGGAGGAGTACGAGGACATCTTCACCTCCTCCGCAGGGGTGCCTCTATACTTCCAGGTCAAGCACCCCATCGATCTGACCCCAGGTGCGTTGCTTCCCAATGGGCCCATCTATTGGCGCTCTATTCTGGAGAATGATGAAATCAAGAGGCAGAATCAGGAGTTGTTGCAGAAAGGTCACATCCAGACGAGTTCATCACCCTGTGGGAGCCCAATCATGTTGGTGCAGAAGAAGGATGGGACTTGGAGACTTTGCATTGACTATCGTGCACTGAACAAGATCACTGTTCGGAACAGGTAATCGATCCCATAGATTGATGACCTTCTGGACCAAATCAAGGGGGAGAAATATTTCAGCAAGATCGACTTGAAGTCGGGGTATCACCAGGTGCCAATCGAACCCTCTGATGTGTGGAATACTGTCTTCAAATCCAAGGAGAGCCTTTTCGAATGGTTGGTCATGCCATTCAGGTTGACGAATCCCCCTGCAACCTTCAAGAGGCTAATGGATGACATCCTACGACCATTCACCAACTCATTTGTAGTAGTGTAATTGGATGTCATTTTGATCTTCAACCAGACTTGGGAAGAGCACCTCCACCACATCCGACAGGTCCTCCAAACACTGCGACAACACAAGTTGTGTGCCAATTTGGAGAAATGCACTTTTGGCATG
>JZKD02S2183570.1:9932-23231 GCA_000966675.3 Picea glauca
TGAAGCACGGTTCATTATAATGTAAATCACAACATGTTACAAGGGTTTCTTAATACAAAGTAAACACATAAAATATACATGCACAATAAATCCTCACATCAAATGAAAATATACCTCAAATTCTCCATTAAGCTTGCCAAAACGTTGTACAATGTAGCCCAAGAGCAGAGCTCCTAAATAACCAAATTCTCCACCCTTTACAATGGAGAGAGAGAGCTCTTCTTTATAGAGTGAGTCTCATCTCTAATACAATAAAATATTATTATTTTATAAATAACAGCATGAAAAGTCAAATAAATATTCTAATAATGAATTGGTTAGATCTCTCCTCAATCCATGATTAACCATGATACAACATATGGACATTAGCCTCTCCAAAGCAATTTTCCCTCATCCAAAAATAGTAATAGTATGCACCAAATAATGCTCATCAAGGGGACACACCACCAAAAATAGGAATCAAGCCAATTTAAATGCTAAGTGCCCACATGGAATGCTCCCTCACTAATACATTGGGCCCATTTTTTGACAATTTATCAACGAATTTGTGTCACAAAAAAGTCAAGATTCCAACTAATGCTTAAACACATTTTCATCATTAGACAAGTGTTGCAATATCGACAAACAATGGTTTCATCTAAATATTGATGGAAACTCATCACAAACATTCATCTAAATATAGGCAAAAGTTTGTCACAAACGTTTGTCTAAATATCGATAGAATTTTGTCGCAAACGTTCATCTAAAGATCAAAAAACATTCATCTAAAGATCGACAAAAGTTCGTTGCAAACGTTCGTCTAAAGATCAACATAAGTTCGTTGCAAATGTTCGTCTAAAGATCAACAAAATTTAATCTTAAACATTCATCTAAATATCAACAAAAGTTCATTGCAAATGATCATCTAAACATTGATATAATGTCCTCTAAAGATTGACAAAAGTCCATCGAACGTCCGACTACGGTTTCAGGAAATAAAATAAAATAAAATAAAGTAGAATGTCTTAGCCCTTATGGGAACTGAAACTTGGTCAATGCTTCACTAATCCTCACTCTAAATATTTGGTGGACTGCTCTTTTGACTCTCAAGGAAAATATGAGACCCTATATGTAATGTATCTTATCCCATCTTATTTATACTAACAATGCTATTTGAATTTTGTATTATCAAATTCTTGAGACACATTTTATAAACACTAAGTTGTGTATTATTGGAGATAGCAATCCACACCTCACCCCCTTTCTTTACCATTGATATACATGGCCACTTTATCATGAGAAACCTTACCATTTCTATATCGAGTGTGGATTCCTATCTCCAATCCCCCTCCCCCTTATCTCATAGAACAAAGCCATCACCCATAGAAAATGGGAAATCGCTAACCTATTCTTGGAGAGAGAAATCCACACCTCGATGGGATGTTCTATCATTAAGATACATTCCCATTTGCAAGATCAAGGTGTGAATTGTTATCTCCAACATCTCCCACCCTTCCTCATCTCACAAAACTTAACAATCACACTTAGCAATCACCCACAAGGAATTGGAAGTTGACATCCTATTATTGGACGTAGAAATCCAAACCTTGATGGTGTGCTCTAATACTAATCCACATGCTCATTTTATGATGGACGCCCTTATCGATTTGATATCAAGGTGTGGATTGTGATCTCCAACCCTCTACCATTCTCTCACAAATATTAACTGCCCATAGGGAAGGGGAAATCAATAAATGGCATTGGAGAAGCACAATCCACACCTTAATGGGATACTCTAACATTGAGCTACATTCCCATTTCATGATGGGCACTCTCACTGGTTTGATATCAAGATGTGGATTGCTATATCCAACTTCCCCCTCCCCCTTATCTCACAAAACTTAGCAATTTCTCACAGTGAAGGGGAAATTAATAGCCTATTATTGGAGATAGCTATCCATGGCTCAATGGGCCACTCTACCTCATAACTACATCTATACTTCATGGATTCCCCCCTTATTCATCTAGTATGAAGATATGTATTGCTATCTCCAACATCCACCTCTCCCTTATCTCACAGAACTTAGCAATTAGTCATAGGGAAGGTGAAATCGATTGCTTATTATTGGATACGACAATCCACACCTTCATGGGATGCTTTACCACTAAACTACATGTCCATTTCATGATGGTGACACTTATCAGTTTGATATCAAGGTGTCGATCAACACCTACCCATTGATAAAGTGGTGCTAATAAGGATATACAATTTGATCCAACAATGTTCAGTTCTGGTTCTAATCCCATCCTGAGATCCGTTTGATTATGGATTCACAAAACTTGTTCTTAGCTACCTTGTAGGGATCATTTGGTCCATCTAGCACTTCAAAGGTGAAATTGGGGTACTTGGAATTTATATCGACTTTATTGTGCCATACACTGACAATTGAGACATTGTTCTTCAAAATATTAATTATGTGACAGTTTTATCAACACAGTAATAGATTATAAGACTTATTTCTTATAGATAAGCTAAGATAGTTTTATTAATTTCCAATGAGTGACCACAATTAGTAGGTCAATAGGAATGAAGATTGCATCAGGTGTTAGTACATAGTAGGAAAGTTTATTTTTGGTTTAACTTTTGTAAAACTATTTATCATATTCCAGATAATATAGTAGTAATATGTATAGATAACATATTATAAGAAAATGGTCGACAGAGATATTTCAACCTTTTCTCTCACAAAAGTTTGGAATTTAAATAATGACGTGAGTTTGAATTGAGTCCATTTTCTAATGATAGCGTGACTCATCTTTCCCTATAATAGTAATATAAATGATACTATATGAGGAGGAGGGGAACATGTTGTAACTTTATGTACATAAGCATCCATAATATAAATAATCACATATGTAATATAAAAAATCACAGGTGGTCTTCTTACATCCACTTAATGTTTACAGTGTTTGTACTATGCCTGGAAAACTTAGTTTGTTTAAGTTTATTTTTTGAATATTTTTCACTGAAATATTTAAGCAATTAATGCATATCTTAGGTTTTCTATAGTTAGAATATATTTGCTTCTTACTCAACTATCAAGCTTCTTTAGAGACTTGAGAGGTTAGTTGTGACTTACCAACCAAGAGGTTCATTTGTGTGTCTTCTAAGTTGATGCTCCTTTATACGTTGAATAGACAAGAGGATCTTCAATATGTAGCCATAAAGTTAGTATTATCATTGTGGTTATATTATTATATTATTTACAGCTAGAGTGATAGTATTATGATACACCTAATTTGTTTCTCCCTCTTGTTAGGTTTCATTCAAATCCTCTACCAATAAAATTGTAACACACCCAACTCCCTAAGTACCCTTTTAAGGGATGGGGTATTAAATTTTCGTTTTTCCTGAACCTATTTAAATCCCTTTAAAAATGATATCATCATCTTCCGCTCACCAAGAGATTTCCAATGAATATATCCATGCTCAAGACAAAGCTCTAGATAAAAATATATGGCTTCCTAAAGTTCCTTTGACCCTCATTGGTCCAAAGCCACCTCACTACCATGTGGTTCCCTATCGCTTGCACCATCCAACACGGCATCGACATGGCGCATGGCAGCTAATCCATCAGACCCTTTGAATAACTGGCTCACTTCGTTAGATCCAACAGTCCTGGGAGTTGAGCGATCAATGACTATGATCACCTCTCGGAGTCTCTCCATCATATTTCCTTCATTCCAGGCACTCGGAACACTCCGATAAACTCTCTTTGACCTCACATACTCTGATGGATCTGATATACAGATCCAATGGCCCTGATTACTTCAGAGTCTCCAACTCGCACGATGTTTAACAGCCCTTCTCATGCTCCACCTACACTTAGCTTATGTGGGGCCCTTGTTGATCTACGGCTAAGATTGATTCTTGCCTGCCACCTTGGTCATTATTGCCACCATGTACTTATCTCTTAGAGTGACATGTGGCTCAATATCCACTTGACATGTGGACCCATCACAACGTTCCACATCACCATAGGGTACGAAGCCTCGCTCGACCAGAGATTGACATTTTTCCGTTTCCTATAAATAGATTAAGTTACTTATTAAATATTTTCTTAAAATACCACTCCTCGATATTCAATTATTTAATCCTCGTTAGGGATAATTAATGTTCATTAATTAAATACCCCGATGAAAACATTTTTACTTAGCCTAATATATCGTCCTGGTAATTAATGATGATTTACTTTCTCTCTATTTCCCTTGGGAACTCCGCGTTCCAAAAATGTTTTTAGGTATTAATTCAAATACCAATCTCATAATGATTATCTTATAATTTAATTAATTATATTATAACATAATCATATTATATTATAATATAATTTATTAACTATAATACACTTAGGTTTATTAACCTTGATTAACAAATAAATCACATGCCTTGGCTTATAACTTTGCATCTAAATTAACATTATATTAGCTCAACTATTTTTCACCTCTTTCACATGCCCCTTTCTCTCTTTTTTCCAACGTTCAATCTCAAAAGGGAGTTTATATATATATATATATATATATATATATATATATATATATTAAAGCTATTGTACTCTGAACTCTTCGAAGTCATACTATGAACTCTTTGGAGTCTAATCGTACGTGTTCCTCTTGTTTGTTCGATGGTCAACTCGGAAAAGGAAAAGGAAAATTGTGTTTAATTATTATAATATTTAATTATTTTATCAACTCAGGTCATCGCCTTGAGGTATTCGCACTCTAAACGTGCGTTCTCCTTTCATTTGTCTGACATCCAATCACAAAGGACCATAATTTAATATTATAAAATATATGTGGGACCTATTTAACACTCATGCCATCACTCTGATAGCTTCACTCTTCATTCAAATGCTTAATTCCTTTTACTCTAATAACCCAACTCCAAAAGGGTCTTAATATGAATAGTTAATATTTATAATATTTAACAATAATCACCATCACTCTTCACACTTTGATCGTGTGCTCTCATCTCCCTCCTTTGATGGTCAAACTCTGAACGGGATGGATTTTTTTATTTTTATTTGTGTGTGTGTGTGTGTGTGTGTGTGTGTGTGAGAGAGAGAGAGAGAGAGAGAGAGAGTGGAAATTATATTTTCCAAACCTTTAATAAATAAAAGAATATGTTTACCAGAACTCCTCCATGAGTATCATGCAACCTATGCAGAGCGAAATGCTTAAAATTGTGAAGCTTGGCATGGTTCATTCCTTTGCACATAAGAGAAAGAAATTCCAAACTTCCCATTTGTCACGCACCAAACTGGAAATCACATGTGTTTTTATATATAAACTTTCTCAACTCATTATTCCAATTATTAAAACATTTAACTGGTAACTTTGGAATTTTACCAGGGTTTACCAGTTACCCATTATTTATTTAACTGGTAACACATATCAATTCATGAAAATTATTTATTTAAATTCTTTGTCTAGAATGTTACATTTCTTAGAAATAAAATCCACCATGGTAAAATTATGGTTTTACCATAAACTACTATCCTCCTTTATTTTATGCATTTCTTTGCTATTTTCAGGAAATTAATACTATTTCCAATTATTTCCCCTTTGGACATTAATTTACTATGTAATTCCTGGTAGAAATTCCTTTCTTACCATATACCCATGAAACTTAATTAATCATAATGCATTAAATTCTAAGTTCAATTGTATTTCCAATTAAGAACTTGAATTTGTAGTTCTCATTCTTTTCTTATTATATATTTTAAAATAATTTGTCTCTCTTTAACATTTGGCTTATCTTCTTAATTCCAAATAGGGTTCTAAACTTCCTTCAAATTTCGAATCTAGTAGATTTTCCAAACCAATAGAGAGGCCAAATCCAGTTGCTTGGCCTTCAAGTTTCTAACAAAAATTGCATTTTCCTAATTACCAAGTTTCTCTATGAGTACTTTAGTGGCTTGACCTCTCTGATACTTGGGGATTTTTCCACATAAATTACTATCAGTGGCTAGCCAACACTCTTCTCATACTTTGAGTGAAAAACTTTACTAGCAGCCTCCCTTTTCAAACAAAGAAATGTAGAAAACCAACACGGAATGTGTTTTCCCAGATCTTATTTCAAAATTCACAGTCATCCAAATAATTAGAGTGACATTTCCACTATTTGAATAATAATACAAACTCTTCAAATAACTAGTACATGAACTGCAGAATATTTAGTAAACTTTTCATGGCTTTAAAAGGCACAAAAAAAACTTATCTGAAATTTTGAAATTGTTGGCAACTACTTAAGGGTGTGTCACTTTCCACCCAACCATAGGCACAGTTGTTCTTAGTGTTTTCACAGCTATCCACCCCCTATCCAAAGTATTATGCCATGAGAGGAAAATTTTCTACTCAACATATGAGAAAAGATGAATACCACTCTCCTTCACCTACAAGAACTCAGCAAGCCAAGTCTTCAATCCACCAAAAAAAGAGGTTGCGCTTTCCACAAAGAGATTCAACAGTTGTCATACACAACACAAGGGAGGTATTAAAACACATTTATTCACTTTTCCCCATTCTACTAAGAACCATAAGTGTTTCTCAGACTCTTCTCCACCCATATTTTGTTCCCAGACTAAACTATGTCTATCCTCCCTCCCTACCCATGATTTTCCTATTTTTCTTACCTTCTACAACAATATTTTGTGGGTCAAATCCCCCAATTTGTAGATTAGATCATAAACTTTCAGATGGGTACTATGCCCATACTATCATTGATTTATGAGGAGGATTTACTGTTAGAAAAACAAGATTGTGGAGAAATAAAATAAAACATAAAAGATACACAATACAATAGAGACACAGATATACATGGTTCACCCAATGTGGGCTACGTCCACCAGAGAAATTGACATGTCCTTGCTTTATTATTATCCAGCAAATGAAGGGATACAACCTACAACACACTTGTTGTAACTTCCTCTTATTTCTCTCGTAGTCTCCTATATCATAATACAATATTTGCAATGATACATAGACGCAATACATTTCCCTAATAAAAGAGGGTTTCCTTCTAGGGAAAAAAACCCTAACATAAATTCTACCATCAGATCTGTGACCTTATAATGAATGGTCCATATTTACAATGAAATTACAATATACATTTACTAGCCAATTTTTCCTTCAGGGGCTTCTCCCCCGAACCCCCACCGGGGGCCCTCTTGCCCCCAAACCCCGCAGAGGGGGTAAACCCCCTCTGCACTCCCCTGCATGGACGAGTGTACATTCTTTCGGAGTGTAAAATCTTCATGGGGTATAAACAAGGATGAAAACAAATACCACTGAATCGGGAAGATAATCGGGATCCACAACCAACAATCTCCCACTTGGAGACTGATCTCAACAACTCCACCGTTGTTGTATCTGCTAGACTATAAACCTTCTTAGACCTAGAAAATTTCTCATCTTCATCTTCATTCTTGAAGACCAACTAAAACTGAGCAGGAACTCAGTTTCTCCCTAGTTACTCCCTTTATTAACATGTCTGTAGAATTATGGCTAGTGTGTATCTTTTCCAACTTCAAATGTCCATCTTCCAAGATGGATCGTATGAAATGCTACATGAGTTGTATATGCTTAGTCTTCGAATGGAAGGCCAATTTATTTGCAGTATGAATGGAACTCTCACTATCACAATACAACTTGTTATTCTTCTGCTTCTTTCCCAATTCCTCCATAAACCTTTGTAACCAAATCATCTCTTTACTAGTCTCTATAGCAGCAACATACTCTGCCTCTGTTGTTGAAAGTGCAACAACCTTTTGCAGTTTCGAAATCCAACTTACTGTTGTTCCACCTATAGTAAAAAATTACCATGTGGTGCTCCTCTTATTATATTTATCACCTGCCATATCTGAATAAACATATCCCTGTAGAATAGTGTCTGAACCTTCAAAACATAATGCATGAGTAGCAGTACCTCTCAAATACCTGAGAATCTACTTTACCACCTCCCAAAGTTCTTTACCTGGATTGTTCATATACCTGCTTACAACTCCCACTGCATGTGCATTATCTGGTCTTGTGCAAACCATTGCATACATCAAGCTGCCAACTGTTGATGAATAAGGGACCATGCACATGTATTTTATCTCCTCTTTTGTCTTGGGACACATTTCCTTAGTTAATTTTAAATGGTTGGCCAAAGGTGTACTAATTGGTTTTGCATTCTTCATTCTAAACCTCTCCAACACCTTCTTTATGTACTCACCCTGAGACAATGTCAATTTGCGATTTTTCTTGTCTTTTTTTATTATCATACCAAGGATTTTATTTGCAGCACCCAAATTCTTCATTGCAAATGAATTAGCCAATTTCTTCTTGAGCACATTTATATCCTGCATATTAGACCCTGCAACAAGCATGTCATCTACATACAATAGCAAGATATTATAGCTTCCATGTCATCTAAATTTCTCAACCCTAAACTTTCTATCTTCCGCCATTGCTCCCACTCGAATTATGAACCCTCTTTTCATGTGAGTTACCTTTGGCTCTGATACCAGTTATTAGAAAAATAGGATCGCAGAGCAATAAAATAAAACAAATGMAGAAATAAAACATAGAAGATACACAATACAATAGAGACACAAATATATTTGGTTCACCCAGTGTGGGCTACRTCCACCAGAGAAATTGCCAGGTCCTTKCTTTATTATTATCCAGCAAATGAAGGAATACAACCTACAACACACCTGTTGTAACTTCCTCTTCTTTATCTCACTGTATCCTATCTCAAAATACAATATTCGTAATGATACATAGYCGCAATACATTTCYCTCATAAAATAGGGTTTCCTTTTAGGGGAAAAAAACCCTAACATAACTTCTACCGTCAAATCTGAGACCTTATAATGAACAGCCCAGATTTACAATGAATTTACAATATACATTTACAAGGAAATTTTTCCTTCGGGGGCCCGCTTGCCCCCAGCCGGGGGGATGGGCCCCTTGAACCCCTCAGAGGGGGTAACCCCCCTCTGCACTCCCCCACATGGAGGAGTTTACATTCTTCTGGGGTGTAAAGTATTCATGAGGTATAAACACGGCTGGAAAAAAAAATACCTCTGAATCAAGAAGATAATCAAGCTCCACAACCAACATTTCCCAACCACCAAGTTGACTAGTAATTAATTCCTCTAGGATAGAAGACTATTCTGGGTCTGAGTATTTCTAAATACAGCAGATTATTTCCTGGTAGTGGTCATCTCAACTATTCATGGATCCCATCACCATTCCCTTTCATGACATCATAACCTATATAGGTAATACCCTTCAATAGTTATTCAACATTTTCCTTTTATATTAATAACAAATATATTCACATTACCTTCTTTAGAAAAGGTTCGGTATTTCCCCAAAATCCACACATAAGAAATATGTCCATAGTCTATTAGCAGAAATATAATTATATTTACAAGTTGGGAGAAACAGGGGTGTTACAATCCCCTCCCCTTTAAAGGACCATTGTCCTCGGTGTTCTATCTTAGCAACACGAGTCACGCCCTCATCTTTTATCTTCTTTAGCAAAGTTTTCCTTTTATTGGTCTGGTCCTTTCCCTAACCCTTGGCCTTTGTAGCATGCCTACAATAATTTAAAACACCAAGCATATTAATCAAAATTCATGCAAAAACATTTTATTGTTGTTCAAAACTCAAGGGGAAATATTCATATTAGCACAATACTTATCTATGCAATTTCATGGATCCAAATCCAATCGACTGCATTACTAACTTATCCCATTTTTTTCTTGGCATGCCCATTGTGTGCATGATCCCAACCAATAATTTACATGAAATATCGAAGTCTCCTCTTCCTTTCGGTCAGTCACCCTCTAGGCGTAGGCTCAAGCATCTCCTTCTCTGCTATACAGTCCCTCAAGTGATCCATCTCTCCTTTCCAAGGCTTTCTCACACAAGAAGAAATTTCACCGAGTCTTCCAGCCAAGGTGTCCCTCTAACTTTCTCTGTTGAGGCATCCCTTCGTCCTATGTTACCACAAAACAACATATTCTATGGCGATCATGGCTTATCATAGGGTTATCATTTCACAATAGTATCATTTTTCCATCCTTTCCATCTTGACAGCCACCATTTGTATCACGTGCATATAGTAACCATGAGATATTGTCGTCAATTTATCAAAATTTTCAAATTTGTTACCCACATATTTATAATTCCACACTTTCATTTTTATATTTGTTCCACACAGAACCAGGTTCACAAGTATGAGATATTTATTCTCATAACAATTTGGTTGAGCAGGAATTGGTCTTCCTTATGGGCTTACAGCATTGTCCTATCCAAGACCCTTCTTTCCTACAGTTTCAATACTCACATAGCCAAACAATTTTCAGTTCTCATGCACTTTATACTTTCATTACACACTTCCAGTGGCTCACAAACAATTTCAAAACTGTGCATAGTAACAATCAAATTATATTTATCAATTCAGTGACATAAAATAAATGGATTTACCTTTTCCCTACACATGCATCATTCTAGCATACCAAGTTTTTTTGTTTTTTTTTAAGAAATCAACTATTAAATGAATTTAATCCAATGTGTCAGCATCCATGGCCACATTGACACATAATGCACCCTTGCATTGATCTCATATTACCACATTTCATGTTAGGAACTCTTGCCATTGTGGGTTGGAACTCAGCCAACCTCTCACCACAAGGATCATTTATCCACATTCATTGTTACAAGAGGACTATTTCCCCTGCCATGAGCTGACCACGACCTCATATCAGCACAATATGATATGAAATTAAAATTTCATATGAATGCCTTCGAGCATTATTTCTTCACTAATAACCATGGTGCCAACATATATGGCCACCCAATTACTCTCTTTACCATTCTACAACTCTAGTAGATTATTGGAAGGCCCTCCTTCCGTAATGGGAATTCAATTGTTTTCCCTCTCATGAAGACATGCATTTTATCAATGCATTTAATTCCAATGTGCTTCTTCTGAGCAATGTTGTTCCCAATCACTTTTGATGGGTCAATGTACCCATGACACTATTGGTTCATGAGTTTTCTTGCAATTATTTTAATCATCCTTGACTAGAAAATATTTCCTCTCTCTATTATTCAGATTCTTATTTCCTGAACCTTACCCTTCTTGAGTATCAATGGCATACAATAGATTCTCAAAATTATTTTCATATCATTAAGAAAATAAAATACTTCAGAGGGGATTCTTACCTAATCCCTTCAATTCCCATGTCACAAGAGCATGAAATATTTTATACATGTTATGGTTGCCAACACCCTCTCTGATATTACATCATCAATGGTGATTCATGAGGACTCTCAAATTCCCTTCAATAATATTTCAATAGCAACCCTCTTGCATTCATCCTCTTCATGAGGTTGTCAACCATTGGCAGTTGTCCTTCTTCAACAGCTCCAATATTTTCCTATAGTTAACAAGAGTCATCACAATCACAAACATATTAGTTTTCATGTTAAATAAAAATGCATGTACATAGCATCTAAATTAGCAAGCATCATCATATATGTCCTAGCATATCTACATGTACTTCATTACATTACTCCTCAATGTGCTCACTAGTGCAACCATAAAAATAATTTAGTTGTTGGGTTTCCTACAACCATCATCATATTAGTTTCTCATCCTAGAGAAACACAATAAACAATAAGAAAAGGGGTTAAGGGACTCTTTACTCTTTTCCAACTCCTCCTACACAGTCTAGAAATTTTCAGTTCAACTGAGTTATTTCCAAGGCCTCACTGCCTTTACTTTGTTGGTTGTGGAGCCTGATTATCTTCATGTTTCATAGGTCTTTGTTTTCAGCTGTGTTTATACCCAATGAAGATTGTACACCATGAAATATAGTACACCCCTCCATGTGGGGGGGTTGCAGGGGGGGCTTGTCCCCCCTATGGGGTCTGGGTGGCTCATCCCCCTGGCTAGGGGATCTGGGGACAAGAAGTCCTCCGGCATGGTTTCAGGGGTAGCATCCCTAGATGGGGGATTGAGGGTGAAGCCCCCAAAGGAAAATTTTCCTTGTAAATGTATATTGTAATTTCATAGTAAATCTGGACCGTTCAGTATAAGGTTGTAGAGATGACGGTAGAAGTTACGTTAGGGTTTTTTTCCTTAGAAGGAAACCCTATTTTATGAGAGAATTTTATTGCGGTTGTGTATCATTACGAATATTGTATTTTGAGAGAGGAGATTGTGAGAGAAATAAGAGGAAGTTACAGAGGGCATGTTTTAGGTTGTATCCTTTCCTTTGTTGGATAATAAAAAGGAAGGATCTGATAATTTATTTGGTGGATGTAGCCCACACTGGGTGAACCACGTATATCTGTGTCTCTATTGTATTGTGTATGTTTTGTGTTTTATTTCCACATTTTATTTTATTTTATTTCTCTGTGATCCTTTTTATCTAACAACTCGTATCAGAGAGAAAGGTAACTTATGGGAAAAGAGGGTTTCTGGTGAGAGTGGGAGCAATGGCTGAAGATGGAAAGTTTAGGGTCGATAAATTTAATGGCTAAAAATACCACTTATGGAAGATGTTGATGGAATATTATTTATATCAGAAGGATCTATTCCTACCATTGGGTGGAATAGCAAGAATTCGACAGCCATGAAGGATGAATAATGGGAGGTTCTTGACAGAAAGGCACTAGGAACGATACGATTGATCCCGGTAGCATCGGTGGCTCTCAATATTTCGAAAGAAAAGACAACGAAGGAGCTAATGGATGCATTGGATAAATTGTATTAAAAACCCTAGATGTCCAATAAGGTATTTCTAATGAAGAGATTATTTAATATGAAGATGTCAGAAGGTGGGTCTCTTGCAGATCATTCAAATGAATTTAATACAGTTATTAATCAGCTAAGTTCTATAAAAGTGGACTTTGATGATGAGGTCAGGGCTCTTCTAATCTTGTTCTCATTGCCAGAAAGATAAAATGGATTGGTAATGGTTGTAAGTAACTCTGTCTCTGGTTCAAACACTTTAAAATTTGATGATGGTGTTGGTGTTATCCTTAGCGAGGAAATGCGACGAAAAAGAACAGGTGAAACATCAGGTAATGTTTTAAACATAGAGGAAAGGGATCAGGGAACCATGGGAATTCTAGGAAGGAAGATCCAAATCTAGATTGGGAAGGATAGAGTGCTGGAATTGTGGGAATAAAGGACATCTGAAGAAAGATTGCAGAGCTCCAAAGAAACAAAGAGATGGACAACAAGAGAAAAAT
>JZKD02S2183570.1:30857-41389 GCA_000966675.3 Picea glauca
AGCTTGATTTGTGGCATTCAATCTTCTATTAGAAAGCCATAAGACCCGAGAGTATATAGACCATATGGACTTTGGTCTACACACTAGACTTAATATGTAGTGTGATGACTTAGGAATAAGGTTTGACACTTGAGCACACACCTCTAGCTTTTCTTTGGATAAATTTTCAACAAAAATATGTATCTTTGTTTGAAAATAATAAAACCATAAAACCTAGGGTTATAAGCTAGGTAACATTGATTGTATTTTTGGAATGCAAGTCGTAGACGGAGTCAGAAGAGTATGGAGAAAACATGATCATTGAAGACGTGATGGGGAATTTGAAGATATGGATAATGACAAATGGCCAAGAAAAATGACAATTTAAGCATGAATGAACAAAAATGCCTCAAAATTTTCAATGTCATTTGAGGAGATAACATTGCCCATAGTGAAAAAACTAATTTATTATGCCAGGACTTCTTGTTTTCTTTTAATGTTTTCTTGAGGATATTCACTAGACTTTTGTTCGAGGACTCAGCTAGCCCATTTCCCTGAGGGTAATAGGTTGTGGAATGCCCCAACGTAATGTGGTATTGGCTGCAAAAATCTATGAGTTTTTTGGATCTGAAAGTCGTTGCATTGTCAGCTATAATTTTCCTGGGGAACCCAAAACGAGATAAGATATTAGTTTCTAAAAATTTTATGATAACAGAGTCAGTAGATTGCCTACATGGCATAGCCTTGATCCATTTGGTGAAATAGTCCATGGCTGTGAGGATCCACTTGTGTTGGCCTGAAGAGGATGGGTGTATTTCTCCAATAAATTTCAAACCCCATTGTTGGAAAGGGGCTTCAACTGATATGGGTTTCATGGGAAGAGGTAGCAACTTCTTTTTACCTTTGAAAACCTGACATTTATGACAAGAAGTAACTTTGTTATGAACATCAGCGAACAATGTAGGCCAATAGAAACCAGCTCTTAAGATTTTGTTGGTTATGGTCTTCCAACTCAAATGTCCTCCACAATCTCCTGCATGGAATTCCTGCAAAACTTTGTCAGCTTTGTCTTTCAACAGGAAATTAAGAAAAATACCACCGGGATCTTTCCAATAAAGATTAGCTTCTAGGATACAAAATTTTAATGCTTTCAGTTTGATAAATCTGGCTTTGGTCTTAGTTAAACCAGGAGGAGCTTGTAAGTTGTGAAGTACAAAAATGAGGTATGCATACCAGGGAGAGTTTAAGAATACCTCTTTTACCTTTGGATTCACCTGCTCTCCATGTTCGTCAACTATAGCCAAGAAATTGATATCTAGAGCATTACAATTTGATTTTTCCATTAGTTTGGCCAAACCCTATCCTTTGATCAATTTAGTAGGCTTTATTTCGATGTCATATTCTAGAATGACCACAATCCATTTCCCTCTTCTACCATTTGGATTATCCTAAGTCAAGATATATTTTACCACTGCATTTGGAACGTATGCAATTGTGTGAGAATGGAGAATATAGACTCTAAAATCCTTTATAGCCTTTACCAAAGCAAAAGCTTTTTTCTCCATAATATTATAATTCAACGCAGCGTCTCTTAAAGCTTTGCTGAAAAATGTTATGGGTTGCTCGTACCCTTCACTATTTTTCTGTAACAATATTGTTGCTATAGTGTGCTCAGATGCAAAAGAGAAAAGATAAAAATCTTTGGAATAGTCTGGGTTGATCAGAACTAGAGCTTGGGTAAGTGCATGCTTTACCTGTTCAAAATACTGCTTGGCTTCAGTGTTCCATTTGATTTTTGCGTCCTTTTTCAACATGTTAGTGATGTTCATAAGAAGTTCGGCCAATTTGGGTATGAACCTTCTAAGAAAATTTATTTTGCCTATGAATGATTGCAGTTCTTTTAAGTTCTTAGGGTGTTCCACCTTCTGAATGGTTTCTATCCTACTGGGATCGATTTTGATTCCATCCTTGGAGATTATGTGTCCCAATAACTTTCCTTCCTCTAATCCGAACAAAGACTTCTTTGGATTCAATGAAATCCTTAATTTTCTACATTTCTCAAACACGCGTCTGAGATGCTACAAATGTTCTTCGTCGGACTGGGAGTATACAGTCACATAATCCATATATGTGACTATAAATCTTCTTAGTTCATCCACAAAATCAATATCCATTTCCCTTTGGAAAGTGGCACCAGCATTCATCAAGCCAAAAGGCATCTTCACATACATGAAGGTTCCCTAGGGTGTGGTGAATGTTGTCTTCTCTTGATCTTCTGGGTGGACCAGGACTTGGTTATAACCTGAGAAACCGTCTAATAAAGAAATCCTACTATACCCAACTACCTTTTTCAAAATAGGGTCCATTTTGGGCAATGGGTGATTGCCTTTAAGAGAGACTTTGTTCAGGTTTCTGAAATCTATGCAAAGTCTGATCTCACTGGTTTTCTTCCTGGTAGGAACTATGTTAGAAACCCATTTGGAAAATCTCAAGGGAACTATAATTTTTGCATCATACATCTTTTTTATTTCTTTCTCTATCAGGGGAAGCAACTTGGGATTGATTCTCCTAAGTTTCTGCCTGAAAGGTTTGTGTTCTTCTTTTATGGGAATCTGATGTTGTATGATACTTGTGTCATAGGATTTTAAGCCCTCATATCCCCAGGCAAAAACATCTATATATTCCTTAAAAATTTCAATGTATTTGCTTTTTTTCTTCGGTGGCAGAGATTTAGACAGTTTTATCATTTTGGGGTTTTCTTCTGTTCCTATGTTGCACTCTTCAACCTCTTTACCACTAGCTTCAATTTTCCGTTTTTTGGATACATCGTTAAAATCAAACAAGTCTTCCAACAGAACTAAAAATCTAGGTAACACATTATTTTTCAACTGCAGAATATCAGAATCTACCTCATTTTCATTAAATTCTTCAGCATCTATTTTATTTACACTACCATTCTCAAAAATAGATTTATTTACAAATTCATCATAATTTTCTAAATCTATGTTTGTATATTCGAAACCATTCTTAGATTGTAGAAAATGTTCTATCTGATCATCATTTCAAAATACCTGCCAATATCTGATGTTGTAAGGAATGGTTGGTCTACACTTCACCTCCACTGTGTACTTGCGAGTGGGATGAAAAGGAATTTTGCAGGTAGTTGTTGATGCAGCCAGCCCATTTGTGAGTATATTTTGTCCCCTAGGCATTACCTACAAGTCAATATCAGTAAATCATTTAAGAGCATCCAAAACAACATTCCTATAGGCTCTAAGTCTGGGATGTTTTGTTGCATACTCACCTTTGATTTTCTTGATTATCAATTCAGAATCACCCCTTACCATTATTTGCTTGGCACCAACTTTCTTCAATAGTTTCAGGTCGAGCATCAAATCTTCGTACTCGGCTATGTTGTTAGTGCATTGGAAGTTCAGTTTGTAGGAATGGCTCTCTGAATATCTTGATCTATGATTATGTAACCAAACTCCAGGTCCAACTCCCTCTTTGCTCACTACACCATCGAAGTCCATGCTCCAAAAATCTGCTGGCAATTCCTCACTTTCCACAGTTTCGACCTCTCTTTCCTCGATGATTTCTTTATTTTCCTTTGGATCAGTTGTGTCACTTTCCAGCTAGGCAATTTGTCCTTCCAAGTCACCATCATAGTATAAGATGAATCCAGGTCAGAGTCTGTTGAGTATAGGGGGTAATTATGAGGTTTTTCTTGACTACTGACCATGTATTTCATCAAAGTTTCCTTGTACAGTCTTCTTTGTTGTCCAAAGACTGGAACAGTGGCATAAGACATGTCTAGCTGCAGATTTCCTTTCATCTTAGCTCCCCATGACCTTGATAGTAACATATCGTACTTTGGGGGAATGTTTGCAACTACTATATCCATTGCCATACTCTTTGCCAGAATTTGGGCTAGGGTGATGCATAAGTCTTTGATTAGGTCTATGCATTTAACCTTGTTGGAATCAAAAGAATGCAAATCCTTGTAGGGTCTGGTGACTTCAAGTCCCAACTTTTCTATCACTGCCTTGGGAATTAGGTTATGAGAGGCACCCGAATCCAACATAGCGTTGTATAATATCAAGTCGTGGATATTTAGGTTGATGTAAAAATGTGCGACGGCCCCATTATCAGTCTGACCATCTACTTCAGGACCAAACAGGAGCTCTGGTCAATCATTAGCAAGATTTAATGTGTCTGAATGATTTGTAGATCCAACATTCAAAGCCTTAGTACCTATCTCAGGTTCGATGCTTAAAGATTTAATCACCTGCAACCTGTAAGCATTCTTGTTCATTAAATTGGAGAGAGGAATGGGAATTTTCAATTTAGCTAATTCCCCTTCAAGGCTGAATGGAGTGGAAAATTTGTTTAAGGTCTGTACTTTTGGTTTATCTGTTGGAACTCTATAGCCAGATGCCCTTGGTTGGATTGTTTGACCGATTGATGAAACTTCAATCTGATTTTCTCTTTGTATAATATCTGAAGATTTTGGTGTAGAAGATTCAGCATTATTTCTCTCAAGGATCTTCTTGGGAGGGTTTTCTAAGGTCTTCTTGGTTTCGACTATTTTATTTGTTTCATTACCCTTCTTTGTTTCAGCAGTCTTCTTTGGAGGGTTTTCATTTTCTCTCTTGCTCCTCAAGTTATAATGCATGTGTACCTCCATAATATCATTCTCAAAAGCCTCATGTTTTGTTTCATATGCTTCCTCATTTACCTATGTTTGTGAAAGAAGGAAAATCGTGTGCTCTTCCTGGGTGAGGAAAATGGATTCATCATAATGAACGCCCATGAGGTTTATATGAGTTTCATTGAATTCCTCGAGTACCTCCTCCCCATCATCAGCGTAATTCTCCTGGAAGAGTGATCTAATCTGTTGATCTGGCCCCCTCTATTCTCTTTGATCCTTAAGATCTCTCTACCAAATCTGGGGCGGATTTCTTCTGAAGTTTGGGTTCTGAATTGGAGGAGTATCTTGGCTATCCCTGGGAGGATTTATTTCAGCTATAGTAAGTCTCTCCATCATTCTTTCCATCGATCTGGCTAAAGTGTCCAATTTTGCATCTAAAGAGGATGTGGAAGGTTCCTCTTTGATTGTGACCCTCCTCTTTGTTCTCTACCTGGCCCTTCTAGCTAGTA
Organism: Picea glauca; assembly: GCA_000966675.3. Taxonomy (NCBI): domain Eukaryota; kingdom Viridiplantae; phylum Streptophyta; class Pinopsida; order Pinales; family Pinaceae; genus Picea; species Picea glauca. Next base: position 35,997 of record JZKD02S2183570.1, read on the forward strand.
GGTTAGCCTCCATGCTTACTGCGCTTTTTTGCATGTCTTCTAGAGTATTTGAATTTATTTCACTTAGCTAATATGACATATCAGCGTCAAATCCATCTGGAAACTTAACTAGTGCTAAACCTTGAGGGGGTTTTATGTCAACAGGGATGGCATTGTAAAGGTTATTGAACCTGGTGCAATAATCATGCATTGTTTCTCCCTGATTCCTCTTGATGTTATCATACTCTGATAATATCTGGAGTGGATTTTTCTTAACCTCCCATCTGTCCAGAAAACTTCTGTGAAAAGTGGCAAGATCAGTTATCAAAGAAGGACGTAAGGATTTAAACCACTTTTTAACGTCCCCAGTCAAGCTTTGTGCAAATAACCTCATTTGTACATCAACTTCATCTACTTCCTGCAGATCAAAATAATCGTTGATTTTGTCAACATGTTGATGTGCATTAATAGAACCAGTACTGTCATACTGAGGGAGTCTAGTTTGATAATCTTGAGGCATGGCATGCAAAGGAGCAGCCAACACCAAGGGAGAATATATTGATGCCATAGTTGGTGGATGAGATTGAACAGTAACATGTATGATTGGAGGGGACGTAACAGATGCAGTGGAGGATGAAGGGCAGGGGCGTGTAGAGTGAATTGTTTGAGGTTTCACAGAGGCTGCAGCAATCGTTAAGGCAGAAAATTCGACCGACTGCTGGAAATGAGCTCTTTCCAAGGCTTGATCAAGATTAGCTACCAAATATTATAATTTATCAAATTCCTGGAGAAAAAGTTGATCAACGTCTGCCCTGGGTGAGAGAATTTCAGGAGTCTTAGGTTGCAGGATGGTTTGATCCAACACAATTTCACTTACAAAGCTGTCTGATTTTGTTCTAAAAAGGCTTTGTTCAAAAGGGATATCAAACTCAAGATCCTGGAGGGAAACCAGTTTTTCTGGGAGGGAAGGAGATATGTGAAGGGGACTGTGACTTTCTGAACCTTCTGTAACGGTTTTCTTTCTGAGTAATTTCTCGGGATTGTCTATTGCAGTTGCAAGTTTTGGATCTGGATGAAATCTAGTAAAAATTCTTTTGGGAGCCAGAATTCTAATTTTTTATTTTATTTTTCTTTTAAGAAAAACTTAAATTAATTATATACAAATCTTAACAACCTCTGAACATTATCTCTTAATATATTTAGATTTTATGACTTGTTCAGAAATAAGGTTTTCTTTGTATAGAAAAAAAAATCGTAGGATTGGAAATTTGTTCAGATTCCCCAGTATGGTCGCCAATTATTTTAGCGCTCTGTAAATTCCCAGAGGTTGTAAAAGGGCAAAAGAAACTAACAAGATGTAACCTTAACCAACCACTTTGAAACTGAGATCTAGCCCTGCCAGTTTCAGAGAGGAATCTCTCTGTAAGATTTAGATTTGTTTGGATTTCCATATCTTAGNTTTTAAGCCCTCATATCCCCAGGCAAAAACATCTATATATTCCTTAAAAATTTCAACGTATTTGCTTTTTTTCTCCGGTGGCAGAGATTTAGACAGTTTTATCATTTTGGGGTTTTCTTCTATTCCTATGTTGCACTCTTCAACCTCTTTACCACTAGCTTCAATTTTCGGTTTTTTGGCTACATCGTTAAAATCAAACAAGTCTTCCAACAGAACTAAACATCTAGGTAACACATTATTTTTCAACTGCAGAATATCATAATCTACCTCATTTTCATTAAATTCTTCAGCATCTATTTTATTTACACTACCATTCTCAAAAATAGATTTATTTACAAATTCATCATAATTTTCTAAATCTATGTTTGTACATTCGAAACCATTCTTACATTGTAGAAAATGTTCTATCTGATCATCATTTCAAAATACCTGCCAATATCTGATGTTGTAAGGAACGGTTGGTCTACACTTCACCTCCACTGTGTACTTGCGAGTGGGATGAAAAGGGATTTTGCAGGTAGCTTTTAATGTAGCCAGCCCATTTGTGAGTATATTTTGTCCCCTGGGCATTACCTACAAGTCAATATCAGTAAATCATTTAAGAGCATCCAAAACAACATTCCTATAGGCTCTAAGTCTGGGATGTTTTGTTGCATACTCACCTTTGATTTTCTTGATTATCAATTCAGAATCACCCCTTACCATTATTTGCTTGGCACCAACTTTCTTCAATAGTTTCAGGTCGAGCATCAAATCTTCGTACTCGGCTATGTTGTTAGTGCATTGGAAGTTCAGTTTGTAGGAATGGCTCTCTGAATATCTTGATCTATGATTATGTAACCAAACTCCAGGTCCAACTCCCTCTTTGCTCACTACACCATCGAAGTCCATGCTCCAAAAATCTGCTGGCAATTCCTCACTTTCCACAGTTTCGACCTCTCTTTCCTCGATGATTTCTTTATTTTCCTTTGGATCAGTTGTGTCACTTTCCAGCTAGGCAATTTGTCCTTCCAAGTCACCATCATAGTATAAGATGAATCCAGGTCAGAGTCTGTTGAGTATAGGGGGTAATTATGAGGTTTTTCTTGACTACTGACCATGTATTTCATCAAAGTTTCCTTGTACAGTCTTCTTTGTTGTCCAAAGACTGGAACAGTGGCATAAGACATGTCTAGCTGCAGATTTCCTTTCATCTTAGCTCCCCATGACCTTGATAGTAACATATCGTACTTTGGGGGAATGTTTGCAACTACTATATCCATTGCCATACTCTTTGCCAGAATTTGGGCTAGGGTGATGCATAAGTCTTTGATTAGGTCTATGCATTTAACCTTGTTGGAATCAAAAGAATGCAAATCCTTGTAGGGTCTGGTGACTTCAAGTCCCAACTTTTCTATCACTGCCTTGGGAATTAGGTTATGAGAGGCACCCGAATCCAACATAGCGTTGTATAATATCAAGTCGTGGATATTTAGGTTGATGTAAAAATGTGCGACGGCCCCATTATCAGTCTGACCATCTACTTCAGGACCAAACAGGAGCTCTGGTCAATCATTAGCAAGATTTAATGTGTCTGAATGATTTGTAGATCCAACATTCAAAGCCTTAGTACCTATCTCAGGTTCGATGCTTAAAGATTTAATCACCTGCAACCTGTAAGCATTCTTGTTCATTAAATTGGAGAGAGGAATGGGAATTTTCAATTTAGCTAATTCCCCTTCAAGGCTGAATGGAGTGGAAAATTTGTTTAAGGTCTGTACTTTTGGTTTATCTGTTGGAACTCTATAGCCAGATGCCCTTGGTTGGATTGTTTGACCGATTGATGAAACTTCAATCTGATTTTCTCTTTGTATAATATCTGAAGATTTTGGTGTAGAAGATTCAGCATTATTTCTCTCAAGGATCTTCTTGGGAGGGTTTTCTAAGGTCTTCTTGGTTTCGACTATTTTATTTGTTTCATTACCCTTCTTTGTTTCAGCAGTCTTCTTTGGAGGGTTTTCATTTTCTCTCTTGCTCCTCAAGTTATAATGCATGTGTACCTCCATAATATCATTCTCAAAAGCCTCATGTTTTGTTTCATATGCTTCCTCATTTACCTATGTTTGTGAAAGAAGGAAAATCGTGTGCTCTTCCTGGGTGAGGAAAATGGATTCATCATAATGAACGCCCATGAGGTTTATATGAGTTTCATTGAATTCCTCGAGTACCTCCTCCCCATCATCAGCGTAATTCTCCTGGAAGAGTGATCTAATCTGTTGATCTGGCCCCCTCTATTCTCTTTGATCCTTAAGATCTCTCTACCAAATCTGGGGCGGATTTCTTCTGAAGTTTGGGTTCTGAATTGGAGGAGTATCTTGGCTATCCCTGGGAGGATTTATTTCAGCTATAGTAAGTCTCTCCATCATTCTTTCCATCGATCTGGCTAAAGTGTCCAATTTTGCATCTAAAGAGGATGTGGAAGGTTCCTCTTTGATTGTGACCCTCCTCTTTGTTCTCTACCTGGCCCTTCTAGCTAGTAGGTTAGCCTCCATGCTTACTGCGCTTTTTTGCATGTCTTCTAGAGTATTTGAATTTATTTCACTTAGCTAATATGACATATCAGCGTCAAATCCATCTGGAAACTTAACTAGTGCTAAACCTTGAGGGGGTTTTATGTCAACAGGGATGGCATTGTAAAGGTTATTGAACCTGGTGCAATAATCATGCATTGTTTCTCCCTGATTCCTCTTGATGTTATCATACTCTGATAATATCTGGAGTGGATTTTTCTTAACCTCCCATCTGTCCAGAAAACTTCTGTGAAAAGTGGCAAGATCAGTTATCAAAGAAGGACGTAAGGATTTAAACCACTTTTTAACGTCCCCAGTCAAGCTTTGTGCAAATAACCTCATTTGTACATCAACTTCATCTACTTCCTGCAGATCAAAATAATCGTTGATTTTGTCAACATGTTGATGTGCATTAATAGAACCAGTACTGTCATACTGAGGGAGTCTAGTTTGATAATCTTGAGGCATGGCATGCAAAGGAGCAGCCAACACCAAGGGAGAATATATTGATGCCATAGTTGGTGGATGAGATTGAACAGTAACATGTATGATTGGAGGGGACGTAACAGATGCAGTGGAGGATGAAGGGCAGGGGCGTGTAGAGTGAATTGTTTGAGGTTTCACAGAGGCTGCAGCAATCGTTAAGGCAGAAAATTCGACCGACTGCTGGAAATGAGCTCTTTCCAAGGCTTGATCAAGATTAGCTACCAAATATTATAATTTATCAAATTCCTGGAGAAAAAGTTGATCAACGTCTGCCCTGGGTGAGAGAATTTCAGGAGTCTTAGGTTGCAGGATGGTTTGATCCAACACAATTTCACTTACAAAGCTGTCTGATTTTGTTCTAAAAAGGCTTTGTTCAAAAGGGATATCAAACTCAAGATCCTGGAGGGAAACCAGTTTTTCTGGGAGGGAAGGAGATATGTGAAGGGGACTGTGACTTTCTGAACCTTCTGTAACGGTTTTCTTTCTGAGTAATTTCTCGGGATTGTCTATTGCAGTTGCAAGTTTTGGATCTGGATGAAATCTAGTAAAAATTCTTTTGGGAGCCAGAATTCTAATTTTTTATTTTATTTTTCTTTTAAGAAAAACTTAAATTAATTATATACAAATCTTAACAACCTCTGAACATTATCTCTTAATATATTTAGATTTTATGACTTGTTCAGAAATAAGGTTTTCTTTGTATAGAAAAAAAAATCGTAGGATTGGAAATTTGTTCAGATTCCCCAGTATGGTCGCCAATTATTTTAGCGCTCTGTAAATTCCCAGAGGTTGTAAAAGGGCAAAAGAAACTAACAAGATGTAACCTTAACCAACCACTTTGAAACTGAGATCTAGCCCTGCCAGTTTCAGAGAGGAATCTCTCTGTAAGATTTAGATTTGTTTGGATTTCCATATCTTAG
>JZKD02S2183581.1:22522-34586 GCA_000966675.3 Picea glauca
TATTCATCATCTCTCTCATTTCCATGACAGCCTTTCTGAGATCTTCATATTCTGCAGGAACATGTTCATGACTCTCTTCATGAGCCATACTTGGTGAATGCCTCCTTGAAACTTGTAGTGATGGTATATGCTTCCTCCTTGAAGGATGAAAACTTGGCTCTACAATTTGACCTTCTCCTCTTGTGAGTTTCAACCTTGTGAGCATCAGAAAACAAAACACTTGCAAATAATCAAGTCTTCAAAAGCCTATGCTCTGATACCAACTTGATCTAAAAATGAAGAAGACTTGTATTCTTGAAAATATTTGCAAGTAAAGTTTATGTGTTAAAATGAAAATGGATCAACTTTGCAACACAATTTTAATAGATTTAACTTATGTAATATGCATATAAACAACAACATAATCAATGAACAGTAAACACATAACACAACAAATGATAAAGGAGTTCACCCCTCTCTTGGGCTACATCTCCTGGTCCAGCTTCCAATGGATCATTTGTATTATTTTCTCAAAGTGCCCAAACATGTGCTTTACAATGCTCAAAATGTCAAATAGACTTCTCCAATGGCTTCATAACGTCCAAAAACCCCTAGCTGGGCTTTTTTGGCACCTCGTTTGGCCAAAAAATGAAGTAGATTGGCTTCCTAGAAGTCCCCCCTTCAAGCTTGTTGTCTCTGCATCTACAAAATGCACTCTTGTTGGCTCAACCTAGCCCCCACGCACATTTAAGCATAAAAAATTAGCACCGGATGAAACCACAACCTAGCCCTAACCGCCAAGGCCATGGTCGCATGACCCATGTGTCCATGCACAATATGCAAACAGGGCTTCGACCGAAGGAAAATAGCTAACGGACAAGTGGTGGTCGTTGGTTACACAACCGTTCGAACCAAATATACAACTGCACGTGTGCCCACATCATAGCCAAAGGTTATGTGGTATGGCACATATGACTGGGGCTTGGGCTCTATTTTGAATACATATCCACGTGCATTTGTTTAACCATCGGTCACATATATACAACGTCGGAACCACGGGCTGGGGCTAAGCCCCGGCCCGGACCCCCGCGCCAACATAACAATAATTTGAACTTAAATATATTGTATTTCATATATATAATAAGTTTCATGTGGTGGCATGTCAGTTGGTGGCCCTTCCCAAGTCGCTTCCCCTGCCCGGAGGTCGCGGGGTCGAGTCCTGCCGGTTGCAAAGCTTTTAAACCAATCAACAAGTGACACGTGGCGACCATGGATTGGGCCACATGTCAACATACCATTAGCCACCAAAATGACACATGTCAAATGATCATATGCCAACTTTCTGCCACTCAGCTTTGCCACATGTCGTACGGACTGCCACATCAGCAGTCGTACGGACTGTACGGACTATACAGTCAGCATCCATTTTTTTGCCTGTGTGTCATTTCAAACAGAACGTGATATCTTTCACTCCCGACGTCTGTTTGAACCCAAACAAGTTGCATTGGGTTCGCAACGACGAGGCCTACGCTCTCGTCCGATTTGAAGAGATTCCGATCATTTTGAATTTTTGAGCAAAATTTGATCCCCTGATCAGGCTTGTTATGCCATTTGGCTTAAAAAATGCCCCAAGTACTTTTATGAGGTCAATGAATGAAATACTAAAGGATTTCATTGGAAAGTTTGTGGTTGTATATCTGGATGATATATTGATATTTAGTAGGACTAAAGAGGAGCATTTGAGACATATGGCACTAGTGATGAGGAGACTACAGCATGAGAAGTTGTTGATAAATCTGAAGAAGTCATCTTTTATGAAGACAAAACTCATTTACTTGGGTTTTTTGATCTCTTCAAATTAACTGAAGATGGATCCAGAGAAGGTGAAAGAGATAAAATAATGGTCGTCGCCAAGGAGTATGTTTGAGGTAAGAAGCTTCCATGGATTAGCAAGTTTCTATAGGAAGTTCATCAGAGACTTTAGTGAAATTTGTGTGTCAATGATGGATACAGTGAAGAATAAGAAAAAGTATTTCAAATGGAAAGAGGAAGCCGAGAGGAGCTTCAATATATTGAAGGAGAAAATAACAGAATGACCAATTCTGTTCTTGCCAAATTTTGAAAAGACATTTCAGGTGAGATGTGACACAAGTGGAGTTGCAATTGGAGCAGTTTTGAGCCAGGATAATAGACCTTTTGCCTATTTCAGTGAGAAGTTGAATGAGACCAAGAGAAAATACTCCACGTATGATAAGGAGTTTTATGCCATAATTCAAGCCTTGAATAAATGGAGGCATTACCTTGTCCCACAAGAATTTGTCTTGTATAGTGATAGCCAGGCTTTACAATTCATAACCAGACATGAAAAATTGAATCAGAGGCATGCAAAATGGGTTGAGTTTATGAAGAATTTTACTTTTATCATAAAACATATTGTTGGAAATGCTAACAAGGTTGTTGATGCATTAAGAAGGAGATGTTTTATTCTACAGGAATTTCAGGTGAAGACCTTGGGGTTTGAACACCTTAAGGATATGTATTGCGATGACCCAGATTTCAAGGAAACATATGAAGCATGTTCAAATCTTGTGTTGAGAGACATAAGCTAGTGGATAGAGTACATGATTCAAGAGTTATTTTTGTTCAAGGGGAATCAGTTGTGCATACCAAAATTCTCAATGAGGGATAACCTTTTGAAGGGAAAGCATAGTGGAGGATTGGCTGAACATTTCGGCCATGATAAAACATTTGTACAGTTGAGCAGTCCATACTATTGGCTAGGTATGAGAACATAAGTGATAAAAAATTTGAACAGATGCAAAATCTGCCAACATGCAAAAGGAAAAAGATAGAACAGTGGACTGTATCAACCATTTCCAATACCAGAGAGGACTTGGGATGAAATAAGCATGGATTTTGTGTTGGGACTGCCAAGGATGCAAAGAGGATTGGATTCCATATTTCTGGCGGTGGATAGGTTTTCAAAGATGGCACATGTTATCCCATGCCAGAAGACCAGTGATGCAACACATGTTGCAAATATATTTTTCAAGGAAGTTGTGAGACTTCAAGGCCTACCCAGAAGCATTGTCTCGGACAAAGAAAAAAAAGTTTTTGGTCACTTTTGGAGAACACCATGGAAGAAGTTGGGGAAATATTTTTCCTTCAGCTCAACTTATCACCCTTATAAAGATGGGCAGACTGAGGTGGAAAACAGAAGTTTGGGAAACTTATTGAGGAGTCTGGTTACTAAACAACATAATCAGTGGGATCAGATTATGCCGCAAGAAAAATTTGTATACAATGACTCACCAAACAGGAGCACTGGAAAGACCCCATTCCAAATATTTTATGGAATGCAACCCAGGGGAGTATCTAAGTTGAGAGACTTGGAACAGAGTGAGATCAGGAGTGTTGGAGAAGAATAGTTTGCTACAGAAATGAAGAAGCTCCATAGCCAGATCAGAGTATAGTTGCAAAGTTCTAACCAGGAGTACAAATGCAGAGATGATCAAAACCACAAAGGACTTCAATTTGAAGTAGGAGATCAGGTTCTGGAACATCTCAGGAGAGAAAGGTTCCCTAGGGGAACATATAACAAGTTAATATGAAGAAGATAAGACCATGTAAGATCTTGAGGAAGTTTGATGCAAATGCCTATTAGATTGAGCTGCTAGTTGATGTGGGCATATCGCCCATATTCAATGTTTCAGACCTGTATCCCTACAGGAAAAATGAAAATAAGGGATTACAATATCAAGAGGATATTCAATGGAAGAAACAAATTCCTATAGAAGAAAAACCAAATATGGAAAAGATCATTGATCAGAGGATCGAAAAAAATACCAGGAGGAAGACCTATTTTGAATATATGGTCAATTGGAAGGGACACCCAATAGAAGATGCCAGTTGGGAAAATGAAGTTGTCATTTAGAAGCATGGAAATTCGGTGCAGGAGCTTATGGAAAGGAATCCATGATTTTTTTTCAAGGGGAGTATGATGCAGGAGCATCGTTGACAAGCATGTGGAGCAGGACCTATCAGTGTCTAGGAGTCTATACAGAATCTCAACGCTAGCAGTTGCAATAGACATTTTGAAGTCTTCCTTAACTCAGTGTAGGAAAAAATATTTTGGGGCACACTTGAGAAATCGCAAGCGAAGTGGGAGTTTCCACTCCGGCTCTAGAATGCAACTAGACTAAGATAGCCATTAGGATAGGTTTTGATGTAGACAAGTAGTCATGGGGAAACCTAAGAGACCTATGAGATAAATAGAGGTTATGTATGCCCAAATGAGGCTAGCTGCAAGTTAGTAGGATATTTCTAAGTTTTTAGTTTTGTTTTTTATTACAATTGTAGCCATTTTCACTTATGAATATAACAAAGGAAAATTGACCCAATGCATGGTGTGGACATTGTTTTGCAATTCTATGTTTTTTTGCTTTCATGAATGAATGAATGAATGGATTTCATTTTGAGTAGATGGGACTNAGTTCACCCCTCTCTTGGGCTACATCTCCTGGTCCAGCTTCCAATGGATCATTTGTATTATTTTCTCAAAGTGCTCAAAAATGTGCTTTACAATGCTCAAAATGTCAAATAGACTACTCCAATGGCTTCAGAACATCCAAAAACCCCTAGCTAGGCTTTTTCGGCACCTCGTTTGGCCAAAAAATGAAGTAGATAGGCTTCCTAGAAGTCCCCCCTTCAAGCTTGTTGTCTCTGCATCTACAAAATGCACTCTTGTTGGCTCAACCTAGCCCCCACGCACATTTAATCATAAAAAATCAGCACCGGATGCAACCGCAACCTAGCCCTAACCGCCAAGGCCATGGTCACATGACCCATGTGTCCATGCGCAATATGCAAACGGGGCTCCGGCCTAAGGAAAATAGCTAATGGACAAGTGGCGGTCGTTGGTTACACAACCGTTCGAACCAAATATAAAACTGCGCGCGCACCCACAACATAGACAAAGGTTATGTCATATGGCACATATGACCAGGGCTTGGGCTCTATTTTGAATACATATCCGCGCGCATTTTTTTAACCATCGGTCACATATATACAACGCCGGAACCACGGGCTGGGGATAAGCCCCGACCCAGAACCCCACGCCAACATAACAATAATTCGAACTTAAATATATTGTATGTCATATATATAATAAGGTTCATGTGGTGGCACACTAGTTGGCGGCCCTTCCCAAGTCGCTTCCCCTGCTCGAAGGTCGCGAGGTCGAGTCATGTCGGTTGCAAATCTTTTAAACCAATCAACAAGTGACATGTGGCGGCCATGGATTGGGCCACGTGTCAACATACCATTAGACACCAAAATGACACATGTCAAATGCTCATATGCCAACTATCTTCCACCCATCCCCACCACGTGTTGTACAGACTGCCACATCAGCAGCCGTAAGGACTGTACGGACTATACAGTCAACATCCATTTTTTTGCCTGTGTGTCATTTCAAACAGAACGCGATATCTCTTGATCCCGACGTCTGTTTGAACCCAAATGAGTTGTGTTGGGTTCGCAAAGACGAGGCCTACGCTCTCGTCCCATTTGAAGCGATTCCAAGCACTTTGAATTTTTGAGCAAAATTTGATCCCCTAATCAGGCTTGTTATGCCATTTGGCTTAAAAAATACCCCAAGTACTTTTATGAGGTCAATGAATGAAATACTAAAGGATTTCATTGGCAAGTTTGTGGTTGTATATCTAGATGATATATTGATATTTAGTAGGACTAAAGAGGAGCATTTGAGACATATGGCACTAGTGATGAGGAGACTACAGCATGAGAAGATGTTGATAAATCTGAAGAAGTCATCTTTTATGAAGACAAAACTCATTTACTTGGGTTTTTTGATCTCTTCAAATTAACTGAAGATGGATCCAGAGAAGGTGAAAGCGATAAAAGAATGGTCATCACCAAGGAGTATGTTTGAGGTAAGAAGCTTCCATGGATTAGCAAGTTTCTATAGGAAGTTCATCAGAGACTTTAGTGAAATTTGTGTGCCAATGATGGATACAGTGAAAAGGAAGAACAAGGATTTCAAATGGAAAGAGGAAGTCGAGAGGAGCTTCAATATACTGAAGGAGAAAATAACAGAATGACCAATTCTGGTCTTGCCAAATTTTGAAAAGACATTTCAGGTGAGATGTGACACAAGTGGAGTTGCAATTGGAGCAGTTTTGAGCTAGGATAATAGACCTGTTGCCTATTTCAGTGAGAATTTGAATGAGAACAAGAGAAAATACTCCACGTATGATAAGGAGTTTTATGCCATAATTCAATCCTTGAATAAATGGAGGCATTACCTTGTCCCACAGAAATCTGTCTTTTATAGTGATAACCATGCTTTACAATTCATAACCAGACAGGAAAAATTGAATCAGAGGCATGCAAAATGGGTTGAGTTTATGCAGAATTTTACTTTTATCATAAAACATATTGTTGGAAATGCTAACAAGGTTGTTGATGCATTAAGCAGGAGATGTTTGATTCTACAGGAATTTCAGGTGACGACCTTGGGGTTTGAACACCTTAAGGATATGTATTGTGATGACCCAGATTTCAAGGAAGCATATGAAGCATGTTCAAATCTTGTGCTGAGAGACAGAAGCCAGTGGATAGAGTACATGATTCAAGAGGGATTGTTGTTTAAGGGGAATCAGTTGTGCATACCAAAATTCTCAATGAGGGATAACCTTTTGAAGGGAAATCATAGTGGAGGATTGGCTGAACATTTCGGCCATGATAAAACATTTGTACAGTTGAGAAGTTCATACTATTGGCTAGGTATGAGAACATAAGTGATAAAATTTGTGAACATAGGCAAAATCTGCCAACATGCAAAAGGAAAAAGATAGAACAGTGGACTGTATCAACCATTTCCAATACTAGAGAGGACTTGGGATGCAATAAGCATGGATTTTGTGTTGGGACTGCCAAGGATGCAAAGAGGATTGGATTCCATATTTCTGGTGGTGGATAGGTTTTCAAACATGGCACACGTTATCCCATGCTAGAAGACCAGTGATGCAACACATGTTGCAAATATATTTTTCAAGGAAGTTGTGAGACTTCACGGCCTACCCAGAAGCATTGTCTTAGACAAAGACAAAAAAGTTTTTGGTCACTTTTGGAGAACATCATGGAAGAAGTTGGGGAAAGATTTTTCCTTCAGCTCAACTTATCACCCTCTGAAAGATGGGCAGACTAAGGTGGAAAACAAAAGTTTGGGAAACTTATTGAGGAGTCTGGTTACTAAACACCATAATCAGTGGGATTAGATTATTCCACAAGAAGAATTTGTATACAATGACTCACCAACAGGAGCACTGGAAAGACCCCATTCCAAATATTTTATGGAATGCAACCCAGGGGAGTATCTAAGTTGAGAGACTTGGAACAGAGTGAGATCAGGAGTGTTGGAGAAGAATAGTTTGCTACAGAAATGAAGAAGCTCCATAGCCAGATCAGAGTATAGTTGCAAAGTTCTAACCAGGAGTACAAATGCAGAGATGATCAAAACCACAAAGGACTTCAATTTGAAGTAGGAGATCAGGTTCTGGAACATCTCAGGAGAGAAAGGTTCCCTAGGGGAACATATAACAAGTTAATATGAAGAAGATAAGACCATGTAAGATCTTGAGGAAGTTTGATGCAAATGCCTATTAGATTGAGCTGCTAGTTGATGTGGGCATATCGCCCATATTCAATGTTTCAGACCTGTATCCCTACAGGAAAAATGAAAATAAGGGATTACAATATCAAGAGGATATTCAATGGAAGAAACAAATTCCTATAGAAGAAAAACCAAATATGGAAAAGATCATTGATCAGAGGATCGAAAAAAATACCAGGAGGAAGACCTATTTTGAATATATGGTCAATTGGAAGGGACACCCAATAGAAGATGCCAGTTGGGAAAATGAAGTTGTCATTTAGAAGCATGGAAATTCGGTGCAGGAGCTTATGGAAAGGAATCCATGATTTTTTTTCAAGGGGAGTATGATGCAGGAGCATCGTTGACAAGCATGTGGAGCAGGACCTATCAGTGTCTAGGAGTCTATACAGAATCTCAACGCTAGCAGTTGCAATAGACATTTTGAAGTCTTCCTTAACTCAGTGTAGGAAAAAATATTTTGGGGCACACTTGAGAAATCGCAAGCGAAGTGGGAGTTTCCACTCCGGCTCTAGAATGCAACTAGACTAAGATAGCCATTAGGATAGGTTTTGATGTAGACAAGTAGTCATGGGGAAACCTAAGAGACCTATGAGATAAATAGAGGTTATGTATGCCCAAATGAGGCTAGCTGCAAGTTAGTAGGATATTTCTAAGTTTTTAGTTTTGTTTTTTATTACAATTGTAGCCATTTTCACTTATGAATATAACAAAGGAAAATTGACCCAATGCATGGTGTGGACATTGTTTTGCAATTCTATGTTTTTTTGCTTTCATGAATGAATGAATGAATGGATTTCATTTTGAGTAGATGGGACTGTGAATGTTAGATAAGTTTCAATTGTTTCTCTTCTATCGAGTGGTGCAAGGTGTGCACACAAAACACAAGGATTGCATTAATGGGAATTGTTTCGGTTCTGAAGCTAAGAAGAGATAGAATGAAAGTTTCTCTTTACAAGGAGTGCAAAGAGACAGGTGCAAGGTGTGCATAGTCATTCGTAAGAATTCAAACCTTGTGTAAAGATCTGGTGAAAGGAGTGCACAGATCCAATATCTGACTAAGTGTTGAAGGGACTCTGTAAGAAGTCGAAGAACTCAAAAAGATAAATGTCAGGAGGGCAAGAATAATTTCTCTTTGAGAAATCCTTAGGATCTGAGTGATCGAAATCCCTAAAACATAAGGAGTGCATGGGAAGACAAAGTTTTCACAAGACCAAGCTCAGGAGGAGTAATGCTTTCATAAGTTGTGGACAGGATCCAATAAATGGACTTGGAGGAAGGATAAAGGTCAAAGCCTTTGAACCTTTCAAAAATATTCTAAGTCCGAAGAAAGTGTAATCTCAGAAGGAAGGATCTGGACTATCCAATCAACGTCCAAACAAAGAGGAGCAAGCGTGGAGGAGAAAATATCACAGTCGTTGATTGTTCCAAAATCATCAGGAATGTCTATCGTCAAGGAGGACACATGGCGAGAGAACAAAATTTTGCTGACTCATGACTCAAAGGATTCAAAGGTTGAGTTACAATAAACCATGAGTTGAAAAATCATGAAAAGATCACAGTTGTTGATCGAAGGAGGGATTTGGACTGTAGATATGGTTTTTTTGGGATTTTTCAACTCGGGAAATTAGAGGGAAGAGTTATGGGAACTCGCAAAACCTAAAACTGTGAATATTTGATCTGAGCCGTCAGTCCAAGGAGAGATCTGGACCATTGAGTGTCTAGGGGGATGACTCGTGAAGCAAGAACTCAGGAGTCGTGAAATCGCAAAACGCGAAATCACAAAACACTCGAGAGATTGGCCCATGGTCACAACAAAGGGTCACATCGGTGAAGGAGAGTAGAAGGGATAACGTGCGCTAGGCTCCTGTCGGGATTTCGGAGGTCGGGAGAGTCGAAGTGGCTCACATGCAGAAGTCGTGAAATGAAAAATCACGATGCACTTTTCAAATAGATGAATGGTCACAACCATGGTCACATTAAAGGGAGGGGCTTAACCAGGAGAGCTAGTGCCTAAATACGTCGAAACTCACATGTGTTAAGGAGAGAGGTTGTAGGTTCCATGTTACCTGCGTTTAAAGGGAAAGAGGGCATGTTATGTGGATTTGAGGTTCTTGAGGAGCTGAAGAGTCAATCAGACTCGGTTTCTTGATCGATCCTAGACCAGGAGCTTGCACAACCCTTAGGAGAGAAGGGGGGTGTGCACCAAAGTGGATGGATTATGATATGTGATAACTCAATAGATGATATACTAACCAATAATTTGGGAGTTTGGAGGGTAAGGAGAAAGTGACAACATGGGTGCCAAAATGAAAAAAGGGTTACTAGAATAGGGCACCCATGTAGGGAAAGATATATCTCAGATAAATGACAAATGCAAGAAATGGATGGACTAAGACATATACTAGAATGAGGGTGGTCCGATAGTCAATTCCAAGGGGAATGAATGGACAATGCAAGATACTCAAGGGATTGATGCTAAGTTATATTTCAGGTGAAAAAAGGTTACATTAATAGGTCCACATACCATATATATATCAGAGCTTCCATGGTGAGTTCATGCACACATGTCCACTACTACCAAAGTGTAAAGGTTCTTATGAAAGGAAAACAAGTGCATAGAAATTTGAATAAAAAAGTACATGCCTTAATGCTTTAGGGGAAAAGGTGTCCAAATGAAGTATTAANCTTGGTCATAAATGAGGATTAAGTCTCCATTTGCAAAAGAACGAGGTTGAACGGATTTGTCATATTGACTCTTCATTCATTTTTTATACGTCTCATTAATGAGAGTAGCATCACGACATGTTTCTTCCAACTTGGTTAAATACATAAATTGTTCCTCTTCAGCAGAAGTATGAGGCATGAGTTCCACGGTGAGTTTCAATGAAGGGATGTCACACTCGATTGGTAACATCTCTTTTATGCCATATACCAACTAGAATGGAGTGAATCTGGTTGCAGTTTTCACTGAAGTGCGGTAGGCCCAAAGTGTGGAGAAAAGTTGCAGGTGCTAAGAGGTTTTGTTTTTCCCCACCATGCATTGGAGCATGGCATTTAGGAATTTGTTGATAGCTTCAACTTTTTCATTTGTTTGAGGATATTAGGGGGATGAGTTTTCATGGAAAAACCCAATTTGACGTGCAACTTACTCATCATCTGGTTCTGGAAATGTGAGCCATGATCAGTGACAATGGCCTGTGGGACACCAAAGCGAGTGATGATGTGGTTAAAAACAAATCATTTTTCAGCAAGACCATCATTAAGAAATGTAGGCATAGCCTCATCCCATTTAGTGAAGTAATCAATGACAACAATTATATAACCATGCCCCTCGACTGAGGTAGCCTTAGATTGCATAAAATCAATGCCCCATTTGGTAAAGGGGTCGATGGCTACAATGGGATGCAGTGGAGCATGGTGGGTGTGTGCCTTTTTCTGAAACACTTGACAGGGTGGGCATCGTTTGACAACCTTGATACAATCTTTGAAGATGGAGGGCCAAAAATAATCAGCACATAAGATTTTCTAGGTTGTAGCCATCCCAGAAAGATGGTCGCCACAAGATCCAAGGTGACAGTTGTTCAAAACATGTTCAACCTCTTCATGCATTAAACAACGTCATAGGAAGGTATCAATACCACAGCGGTGTTAACTCCCAAAGTAAAACCGTTCTTTCGGTTGAACTTTGTAGAGGATATCCTGGCTATTGGTCGCATGCTTAAGCTACTTTTTGTGTTTTTATAGTTCAAGAAAATTTTTGGTTTTGATTCTGTCAAGAGATTGGAAAAGCAACAGCTTTCGGTGGTTTGGGCGAGCCCCCAGCGTGCTCATTAACAACCGAAAGCGTTCAGTTTCATCGGATAAGTGGTCGATTTCAAAAGCAAGCAACCACCGAAAAGGTTTGAACGCGCAAAAAGAAGGCTCGTGCTTTCGCACGAGACAGATGTCAAATTTCCCTGCAATGATGAGAAGTTCAAACCGCCGAAAGCGCACGTCGTGGGAGTTGATGTTCGTTCGTGGGTTTCAACCGAAAGCTCCAGAATTCCTGCGCGTTATTCACTGCAAAAATCATTTTCAAATTTGCGCCAGCGGTGATAGTCAAATACGGTCGCACGGAGCTTCTCTCCTTTCCCACTGGCAGATACATTCACCATTTTCGACAGGTTATCCGCTCATTTTAAAACTCAAAGTGTCATTAAGGAGTCCGAGAATCCCTGGAGATATCTATCAACACACGATTTTTTTCAACAAATCGTGATTTTCAAATCTTTGTCCCTCGTTTCGAGCAAACTGGCATAGTAGCTCCAAATTCAACCAACATTTCAAGACGAGTAAAGCGGATTGGGTTATCGGGTAAGCCTGTAAGCCTTTCTCTGTCAAAATTTC
>JZKD02S2183592.1:27397-41386 GCA_000966675.3 Picea glauca
TGCTTCCAAAAACTCTGAAGTGCTTCACATTTGCTGGTCTTCCTTTCCATAGCTCGTAGGGAGTTTTATCAGTGTTGTTTCTGAGCATTACTCTGTTTTGAATGTGAACTGCTGTGTGCACTGCATGTGTCCAAAATATATCTGTCAATTTGGAATCCATTAGAATTGTTCGAGCCATTTCCTGTATTGTCCTGTTCTTTCTTTCAACAACTTCATTCTGTTGAGGTGTACTAACAACGAAGAATTGTCTTTTTATTCCATGATTGCTGCAATAGTCCATAAATTCATTTGAAGGGAACTCTCCTCCATTATCAGATCTCAAGCATTTGATTCTTGAATTCATCTCATTTTCAACCATTTCCTTGTAGATCTTGAAGTTTTCAAAATCTTCTGACTTGTTCTTGAGAAAACAAATTGCAGTCATTCTTGTATAATCATCAATTAATAACATAAAGTATCTCTCACCTTTTAAGCCCTTTGTTATAGTTGGTCCAACTAGATCAATATGCATAATTTCCGGTGGTCTTGTTGTTGAATATTCCTTTGATTTGAACATGGTCTTTGTTTGCTTTCCTTGTTGACAATGCTTGCATACAGTGTTGGTTGGTTTCGTGATCTGGGGCATTTCTCTGACTGCTTCTATTTTGCTAACTTTGACAAGGTTATCAAAATGCATGTGACCCATTCTTCTGTGCCATAGCCAACTTTCATCTTCCTTTGATAGAGAACACTTTTCATTTCCAATTTCACTTAACACATATATGTTGTTTGAAGTTCTTGCAACTGTACCGACCAATTTCCCTGAACCTTCTCTTCTTATTTCACACTTTTGTGAATCGAAAGTAACTTTATGACCTTGGTCACACATTTGACTCACACTTAGAAGATTATGTTTCATATCTTCTACCAGTAGAACTTTTTGTGTCTTTTTATTCTTGTTCCCAATTCAGACTGTGCCTTATCCAATGATTTTGGCTGAATTATCATTTCCGAAGGAGACTGATCCATTTCTTTCCTTTCACAATGTAAGAAATTTGTCTCTATCACCTATCATGTGTTTTGAACACCCACTGTCAACATACCAACTGTGTTTCTTCTTCTTAGCTTGTAGAACGACTGTGCATTCTTCATTTCTATACCGATCTTGCTTTCTTATCCATGTCATTTTCTGAGGTTCTTGTCTGTGACTGTTGTTATTCTGTTGAGGTTCTTTAGGAGGGACTGCCATTCTGTAATTTTTGGCCACGTGTCCAAAATTGTTACATTTGTAACATTCCACTTCAGTGCTCAAAGATTCAAACCTGTTGTAACTTCTTCTTTGTGTTTCACTAGGTTTTCTTAAGTAACCCCTTTGTGTATGACTCTCAAAGTTGTTATTGTTCCTATTGTTAGCTCTGCAATTCACAACTTTATGTCCAAACTTATTACATGCATAACATAAACCAAAAAATATAGTTTGATACCTGGGAGTTGAAGATCTTCTGAAAGAAGGTGATCTTATGAATCCTTCTTCTTCTTGAGGCCTATCTGTCTGTTGTTGATTCTAAAATCTGAATCTTCTCGGTGGAGGAGCGTCCCTGTAATCTTCCTTGTACATATTCCTATCTCCTTTGATTGTTTCTGCATAGCTTTTTGGATTTGTTTCTTGATCTGTTGTTTTGGAGATTGATCCCTTTTCTGTCTGATTGTATCCAAGTCCAGACTTGTCAAGATGAGATTTTTGACTGCTAATAATGTCATCCATAACTTTTGAGCTATTCTGCATATTTTTATTTTGAATATCCTTTCTTAGTGTGACAATCTCTGCTTCCAAGTTTCCAATGATCTTGTCATTTTATTCTAGTTGTTCTTTGAGTGCTTCTTCAATTCTTTTATCTTCTTCTATTTGAACCTTCAATCTTGTGATCATTTGTTCTAGTTTTCGAGTGTCATTTTTCTTGTCTAGTTTTTCTTGTAGTTTCTTGTTTTTCTCTTCTGATAACTTCTATGGCACACATTAATTCTTCTCGATAGTCAGCTTCTGCCTCTTCATTTTTGTCTTCGACTTATTCATATTCTTCTTTGGAGTCTTCTTTGTCAGAATATTTTACTTCCATGAATAGAACTCTTCCTGTCTCACTGTCACTGATTTCATCTTCATCTGATGATGAGATGTCTTCTTTGATGCATAAGATTTTCTTGAAATCTTTTTTTGTAGTTCTTTTGCCTATATATGTGTGTTTGCCTTTTGAGTAACCTTCATCATTTCTCTTTTTCTTATGAGGACATTTGTTAGCAAAATAACCAATACCATCACAATTAAAACAAATTAAAGGAAGTTTACCTCTATACCTACCATTGGTTCCCTTGTTCAGTCTTTTGACGAAGTTGGCCACTTCTTCATCATCTTCCAAGACGTCGCTGCTGCTGCTATATTCTTCTTGTTCCTTTTTCTTTTTCTTTGATCTTTTGGATTCTTTGAAGGCTGCTTCTTTTACATTTGGATTTTCCTGTTCACTTCTCATTTCATATGCTGTGAAGATTCCATGCAGTTCGTCCATGCTTATTGAGTTCAGATCCGATCTTTCTTCTAGTGCTGGTATCTTAGGGTTGAATCTCATAGGAAGAGATCTTAGTACCTTTTGAACAATGATAGATTCTTCGATTTCTTTTCCAATCCTATGATTGCATTCACTGTTTCGTCAACTCTTAAGAAGTAGGCTGCAATATTCTCATCTTCCTTCATTTTTAGTTGTTCGAACTGACCTCTATAAGTTTGAAATGGGAAGTGATCACCATGGATTTCATTACATGATTACCCATAAAGAATAAGAAACATGATTCAATCATGGTGGTGGTTGACAAATTAACAAAGGCTGCTCATTTTGTGCTTGTGAAAACAACGCATACAACGACTAATATTGTAGAATTTTTCATGAAGGAAATTGCTAGGTTGCATGGGATACCTAGGACAATTGTCTCAGACATAGATAAGAAGTTTACCTCCAATTTATGGAGGGGATTGTTTAAAGCATTTGGCACAAATCTAAACTTTAGCACCGCGTACCATCCCCAGAAATATGGGCAAACAGAGAGGGTCAATCGAATAATTGAAGATATGTTGAGAATGCATGTGATGGATAAGAAATCTAAGTGGGAAGATTACTTACACTTGGTTGAGTTTGCATATAATAATGGGTATCAAGATTCATTGAGAATGAGCCCATTTAAAGCCTTGTACGGTAGGAAATGCGATACTCCAGTAAGTTGGGACAACCCAACAGATAGAGTGGTACTTGGGCCATAGTTGCTCAAGGACATGGAAGACCAGGTGGTCAAGATCAAACATAATTTAAAGGTATCTCAGGACAGGCAAAAAGTTTATGCAGACAAAAACATGACAACTAGAGAATTTAAAGTAGGGGAGCATGTACTTTTGAAAGTGAAGCCCAAGAAAAGCTTTTTGAAATTGGGTAGTTGTACAAAGCTGGCAACCATATTCTGTGGTCCATTTGAAATATTGGATAGAATAGGGCCAGTTGCATACATGATTGCATTGTCTGCTTCCTTGAATGTGCAAAATGTATTCCATGTCTCTTTACTAAAGAAATATGTTCATGATCCTAACCATGTTATTGATTGACATCTGATTCAGGTAGAGACAGAGGGAGATTTTCAAGTTCAGCTAGTGTGGGTATTGGACAGAAAAGTCAAAAATCTTTGGAATCGAGTTATAGAGTTGGTAAAAGTTTAGTGTACCTGCTACGGTCCTGAAGATGCTACCTGGGAGCATGAAGATGCCATGCGGGTAGAGTACCCGCAACTTTTTGAATAAATTTGATATTTTGATCTCTATTTTGTATATGCACTGAGGACAGTGCCAAAATAAGGGGAGGGGATGTAACACCCCAGGTTTTGAACCCCCATTTTAAATAATGTATTGTTACAATGTTGAGAGGCCAGGGTGCCCAAACAATTATTAAAGGGCCAATATGCCCAAGAAATGTAATGTTTTGATCATTATTAATAATAAACACATTGCTGGTTGCTAGACGGACAAGGACTAGAGATATAGGGGGCTATGATTCCACAAGAGACGGGGCTTGAGGGGATAAGTGTTTATTCCTTTTTTTTAATTACCCTTTTTTGTCTAAGGGAGGGGATCGGTTATGTGAGCTTCTTGGGGAAGGCCAGGAGGTTCTTGATTCCCCACGAAGTTACTTAAACCCACCTTTGGTTTGATGGGGGGGTTCGATTGATGGCTTGTTTGTTGATTTCTTGTACGTTCATTCATTTCCCTCACGCACTTTCATGCACCCTCTTACCCATTCATTGATCCATCCTCATCCGCGTCTTGGCTTGGGAAAGGGAATCAAACTGCTAAAGAATTAGCCACGAGATAGTTGGCTGTAATGGTCGCTGGTGCAATCCAACCATGACTTAGGGCCTGCATGTCTGAGATGCATTGGCCTGTGCCCTGTTTTTGCTGACAACTACGAGTCCCAAGACTTCCAACATTGATATTCTGGACCAGCTGTGCTGGAGGCCCTAGAAAAAGGAGAAGGACTTCCTGAGGGACTCCGTGGCATAGAAGGGTGGAAGTTCATTCTCTTGGGCGGTATAGGCTGGGTAGAAGAGAGATGGGTACTTGGATTGTTGTGGGTGCTGGGAAACCCATGAGAGCTTTAGAGATGACTGGTTTGAGAACCTAAGTACACTCTGGAACTGTCCTTGTGGATTCATAGCCCTGGCTCAGGGGTGACACTGTTGTTGAGATTTGGAGCAGTGGTGTCTATGGTTGGGTGGAACGTTCATGGTCTGCAGCCAATTGGTGTCGCCTTTTTATAAAGATAAGTGCTCTCTGTTGTGATATTATTATCTGTGTATGAATGTCTTCCGCTGTGTAATTTAATTATCGTTTAACTAAATCTTAGATTATGCATGCTTGCTGGATATTGCTGTGCATGTCGCTAAATCTTGTATCTTATGCGTTCTTATTAATTAAATAAGGTATCAGTAACAATACGAAGTCCAAGGGTGGGCTTGTAGGTAGCATGCCTCGGCCTGTGGGTGACTGGAGATGTTACATTACCCTTTCATTTAAGACTTATAACCAACTAGGGGCTTCTTCACCATTCTTTGGGGCTTCTAACTTCACAAGACCATAACTCCTCAACCATGAAGAAGCACGTGGTGTACCACCTATCACCGAAAACAAAATGATGAGGAATATCCATCTGTGATTGTGTTACATGCATTTGCACTGTCCTTCATGTCCCTATTCCTCAAACAACTTCGGGTCCATGACTACACATCTGGGACTTTGTGTAGACTTCATCAGATGCACCCAACACCTATGTTGACATCAACCACTCTTGTTGACACCAATTAAAACTAACTCACCATCAATCTCAATCACAACTATGGGGTATCTCGAATGCTCCAAGGGTTGACATCATTGACAACCAATTGTCCAAACCAACTGTCCAACACTAGTTAGGCCCATATCAAATCTACCAGAAAATTGGGTCACAAAATTTTAAACTCAAGTCATTGGAGGGAGACTTGGAGGAGATCCCTGTCAATGGACTGATGCTCAAATGCTACTTCTCCTAATAACCTAGGTGTTGTAGTTTTATACATAGTAGGTTTTCTCTTGATTTTGTGTAAATATTTTTAGAATAAACTTCCCACATTTCCTTTTTGACTTTTCAATATAATTATTTCCATTACTACTGCTATAAAGCCTTTGTTGATCTATTATTGTACTCATACACTAAATGTGACTTATTGGATATTGTGTTACAGAGTGAGCTCCTAAATTATGACTGAATAACTATTCATGTATATTGATGTTGAAACTATGAAGTTTCATAACCAACAAATCAACCTCCAGTGGGGCTAGGCAGGAAGAGACGGGAATATCACCCCAGGCTTAGATCCCCAACATAGAAACACATTAGACCCTAGGCTAAGTCTCCTATAACCTAAAGTCCAAGCATTAATCCCTTTTGCTTGACATTTTAAATATTTAAATATTTATGTGTTTTATTATTTATGATTTTGTATCTTTTCGCTTTTATAATATTTATTGCTTTTGTAAATAAAGTTAAAAAAAAGAGTTATTATTATATTTTTTTTACAAAAACTAACAAAAGTTTAAAGAAAAGTTAAAGTTTACATGTGTGTATTAATTGTTGCATAACAAAGTTAATGAATGAGTAAAAGAAAAAGAAAGTGTTAATATTTAACCAACTAATCAAAAGAAAAGAAATAAAGTTAAGCAATGAAACCGAGTTAGTTGTTATATTAACAAGTTAAGTTTGAAAATGAATAATATACAAATATTATTAAATATAAATAATAAAAAAAGAAAAATAAATAATTGTACAATGAATAAAAGAAAAATAATATTTATGAATGATGATTTGTTTATTTGTTTTCCTTTAATATATTGTTGTTAAAGAAATAAAACAATAAATAGAGAATTATTGTAAATGTAATTAAAGAAAATAATGTACACTTGAGTGAAGTGAAATTTGAAATATTTTATTTTATTTTTCTTTAAAAACCTGTGTGAAATAACAAGAAATAAAATAGAAACAATATCCGAGAGAAAAAATGATCTTTATTAATAAAAATCTCAAATATTTCTCAGACTCTTGGAGCTTTCAGACCTCTACGAAGGTTTGGACCTTGAGTGAAACTCTAACTATCTAAGATTATTTCTTCACTCATACGAGAATAGCCAAGTACAAAAAGATTAACAATGAAGATATACATGCTTGAACAATGATCAATAAGGCTTCAAGGTATTCATATGCACATGAGAAAAATTGGTCATCCATGAGAACATAGACAAATTGCAACAAACTCAAACAAATGCACAAGTTACCTCAAATAAACCATCAACTTCCATTGCTAAGTTTTTCTTGATACTCTACGAGCCACTCCTAGTATACACATCTTGTCAAATCCAAAAAAAAATCTATAAGGTTTGAATGATGAAAAGATTGAATAAATTACTCTCTCATGATCCTAGCATACCTCTCATTATTTCCTCCTCGGGTTGGCTTCCTTCTGCTTCTTTAATAGCATTTGATGGATATTTGGAATGGTTGAGATCTCTCGTCCTATTTATTCAACCCATATTTTAATATTTCCTTTGCTTATTTCGATGTATTTCATGTTTCAAAGCCATTCATTCTCTTTTCCTCCTGAAGTTGTTTGTTAAGAACCAAGCCCTTTCCTGGAACTGTTGAACATTGATTTAGTGTAAATAATAGTATGCATAAGATCTCCATCATCGACACTAAAACCTTGATATGAAGGCCTCACTTCCTTCTTGTTCTAATAACGCCAATAAATGAAATATCTCTCCACGGTTTAGTAAGCTCATTTGGTCACTCAAAGAAGAGATATTTTTTTATTTATGCTACAAGAAAATAACCAATGAGGACAAAAGAAAAATACAAGTGTATCAAGGCCCACAAGGTTCGTGAAGTTGTGATTGTTTACAATATCCGATACTTTAATCATTGCATTATCACCGTGAGTTTGTCAATGTAGTGATATGTCAAAATTATATCAATATAAGCAACATGTCCTCCACAAGTCATATATCCAAAACGAGTCATGAAATACATCTACAATTTTAATTAAAAATGTGCAATAGCAATTTGGTGAGGTTGCAATAACATTCGCTTAAGCAATGTGAAAGAGGGGGAAGTCTGGCAATGCTTTTCCGGCTAGGAACTTGTTGACCAAAATGGTCATCAACACGATGCTCAAATAATGACAGAAATGCCTTGCATTTTGTGGAAAACAATTAGGATATGACATATGGTTACACTTAATGGGAATAATTCATAATGCCATGTTTCCAAGAAAACACTAGATTATGAATAAGGCAAGTGTAGGTACTTAAAATGACAGATGGTTTGTTATATGTGTGATCACTCTAATACTTAGGTCATGATCCTAAAAGCCAGAGAAAATGTGACAATTTTGAGTGTCTACTAGATAATGTGACATGAATACAAAATATTATCAGGAAATATTATTGGAAAGGACCCATGAGGATGAAATACTGGCTAAGACTAGCATATCACAACAACTCTTGTATAACCCCGCTTCCTAGACATGCATTATGCATAATTGCTACATATATTACAAATCTAAAGGGTGAAACTCGAAGCTTAAATAGCTAGGAAGTTGAAAGCACCAATGATTGTGTGGGAAGTACAAGTAATCCCACCGGGGCTATGGAATTTTGTTGGAAATGGGGCTATGCTTGTATGATATCGAGGAAACTCCATCGGGGCTATGGATGCTCGCTTGCAGTGAAGATCAGGAAAACACACATGAGGAGAACGAAGAGATGAGGAACACACATCAGTTTAAAAGTAGTCAGGAAAACACTTATGTGGTGTCTATCCTGAAATTGTCCCGAAGATCATTCACTTGTACTACCTTCTTGTTTTCAGTAAGAGTGAGTGATGTGGGTTCCATAATACATGCTTAACTGTAAAAAAAATGTAATCTATAAATATCAGATGTATGTAATCTGAAGGTCTATATGGAGTAAAGATAACTAGTTCTCCCAACAAGTCGCCATTTTTTGTGACATCCACAATAGCCCATTATTATTCTTCAACCTAGAGGAATAATTTATGGCTACCAACAAACCAAAATTTTAAGCAAGGTACTAATCACTATTAACCTCACTAGTTATTCTTTCATAAGACTACTATTTGTACATAATCTCTTAAGGTGATCCAAAAATAAAATTCATTGAGTGCTAAGTATATGAGATGCATGGACGAATGACCCTTTTCCTTCTTCAAGAGAACCTTAACCTCTTTTGCAGAAAATCATTCTACAACAATAGGCTTGATCCCTTACCATGTGATCCCCCTTGATTAAGCATCGTCAACCCTCCAATATCGCATTTGTATTATTTCACAGTTCCATTTTGTACCTTCCAACGATGGCACTTATTTAGCATCGTCATCGGGATTATGTAATAGGTAGAATCCCCCGAAAACTGTCTTCTCGATCCGACAACAACACTTACACCTTGACTAATCCATGTACCTTCTCTCATGAACCCCTTCCTCATGATAATGTGTCCTAAGTGTATTAGCTTTGATGGTACTCATGATCCGATCATAGAAAGCATCAAATATGGACCCCTCAGCCTATAAAACGCACACTTTTAAGAACCTCTAATCATTGCGCTCAACTTAAAATGACATATTTTCGTCGTTGGGACAAATAACAAACATTTCCGCTTGACTATTGACTCTTTATCTGGATAAGTCATACGACGATGATGTTATAACTTTGATGAGTCATATCTCGGTACATACATGTTAGGAAGAGATTGGCCCTTAAAACATTTTTAAATTTAACCACTATACAAGGTATAAGGTGGGTCTCTGACGCAACCATGCATTTTAGTGAAATTAAATCCATTCTTTGTTACAAAATTTATACATGACGTGGTTCCCTCTCACTGGTGCACCTTTTTCGAGGAATACCTTTTTTTCATCGAAGGGTTATATAAGGCTTCTCTTTATACCATATGTAAGACCTTTCAATGATGACATTATCCAAGATCTATCATCGGGAAGCCAACCCTTCATATGTTTCATTAAATTACCTGAATAAATCTCCCGACAACGATACTATAGCTCGGTAAAGTTAACCCACCAAGTAACCATACATCATATGACAATCCATTAAGCTCGTTAATATCAAAATTACAAGTGGAGTGGTAATTAACATAGGTTACACGACCAAATTAACACATGAATCATATGCCCCCCCTACCTTTTGGAACATCTCTCAAAGATAAACAATCATTATTAAAGGTAATCATCATCAGAATATGTCATTCAGTTCACGATTTGTGAAACTATTATGCTATCATCTTCTGATGATGATATGATTAGAGCACATTTCTCTCTTTTGAAACATGCACCTTCGACGATACCCAAACAGTAACAAACAAATAGTTGTTTTCGAGAAAATTAATGGTCGAAGGTTGTGCATCTCTAACCAGGCTAGAGTTGTAACGTGCTTAGAATTTATGGCATGGGGTTTAGGGTAAATTTTCAAAATATAATACTTTTCTTAAGTCATAATAAACATATCACTTTTCCTGAGAAACATGAGACATCATAAGCGTTACTACTGTGATAAGAAGGATAAATCCAAGTGTCTTATGAAATATCAAGAAAAGAAGTAGATATTTTATTTGTTTTGAAGCAAATACTTTATGTAATTGATTACAAGTAGATTAATTTTGGTCTTTTGTCCTACAACACACACAATGGAAGAATGTCTCAAGTATAAACTAGGAAGGAAAAAAACCAAGCAGACACCAAACCTGTCCCTATTTCTAGTTCAGACGTTATCAAATTTATAGACACAAATTGCTATGATGGATGAGAGAACTATACAAGGTACCATGAGATATATCACATCTTTCATAAAAGGGAATACCCTTCTGATGATGAAGACATCGATGAATACAAGAATATCGGAAAGAGAAGTATTCACATTGTGGTTGCTCACCCCATGCGTTTTCCTTATAATGATGTTGCGCAATGGTGTTTCACCCACTTGTAGAAAGAAACGACCACCATAGTCAATGAAAAGAGATTAAATAAAACTCATGACCTTTCAAGTCCAATTTAACGAGTGTGAAAGGGACAAATTCATGAGTGTGAAAACAAGTCAGAAAATAGCTTAAATCAGAATCGCTTGGGAGTTTCTAGGCGGCATGTCACGGGGGAGGCCAACGCTCCCGTGTTGGACTTCTGTGGAATGTCAGTATCTTATGAATAACTGACACAAGCTTGGGAAAACCCAAAGATATCCAATTCGATGAGGATAATGTGCTAGCGGAGGTTATCGTCTCCATGATATATTGGATCACGTCTCTTACTTGAAAGGACATAGGCGGAGGCATTGGATACCCCACAAGACCATCCCAATCAAAGGGAACTTCTCCAGGACTTGAAGGGAGAGTACTTGGGGAGAGTAAAACTATCTCTTGTTCAGAAGGTGCAGTATAAAAAATGACGACGACATGTTTGAAGGACACATCACCCTCCAAAAGGAGAGTTGCATTGACCATAGATTGCACTAGTACAACCACTTCTTCAATTCCAAGTTGAATAGGATGCGTGATAACAGTGATAGGAGACACATCACCCTCAACAATAGGGGCGTGTTCAGGAGAGGATTGCATCGACATGACTGTCGTGTCAATCAATGAATAAACAGGGTGTGGGGAAACCACAAATGCCTGAGAACCTGAAGGGCCCTTAGGTGAGAACCACGCTTCTGGTATCCCAACAATAGCAGGGCATAAACGAGTAAGGTGATTTCCTTCGCAAGTCCTGCAAAGTAATTTAGCCTTAGTTCTGAGACGTCTAGGCTTCTCAATCATATGAATGCCCCCAACGTCATTTACAATGGCCGTTGACATGCTCTCAGTGTGATTGGCAGAGGCTAGAGATTCATCTCCCACATGATGTATAGAGGTTGGAGATGTGACGTCGATATGATTCATGGAAACTAGAGTGATGCCCCCAACATGAATAACAACGGTTGGTTGCGGGTATTCAACATGACTTGCATAGGTCGTCGTCTAATATCCAACATGATTGGCAGTGACTGGATTAGTGGTGGTGGATTGTGGCATTTGATACCAAGGTCCCGGGAAATATTGGCTTTGAAACATTGCAAGGCAGGAAGGGTCTTGGTTTACACCCTGTCCTTGTCCGGAAGGGTAGTATCCTCTGCCTAAATGATTTATAGAGGTTTGTACGGGCATCATCACTGAAGCAGATATTTGCGAAGAGACAAAAGTATGATAGGGATTGTTCAAGTGAGGATATATGTTTCCCCCATGTGAAGGGGTTACGTGAAGAGGGTATCCTAAACCGTAAAATTGATTCTCCTCGTATGAAAGACCCGGGGATATATGGGGACATGCCATGGGAAAAGTGTTCGTATGAACTGGCATGGCGGACGAAGGATACACAAATGGGGTGTAATAAGTAGAATAACCACCCATTTGAGTACTGGCTCCTGAAAAAACATAGCTAGGACTGGATCCATAAGAGGGGAGGTTCTAACCTCCCACAGTGAGAGTTGGTTGGGGAAAATGACTCATATCAAATGAAGATGTAGATGGTGGGGCCCGTTGGATTACTGAGAGGGGGGGTGAATCAATAATATTGTAATTATAATCCTTTTTCTCCAAATAATCCAAGTGTTATATCAATGTAGAATTATTATCCAATAATGAGAAATAAGAAATGAACAATCACACACATACACAATACACCAGTGTTTTACATGGAAACCCAAATCGGGAGAAAACCACGAAATGATTTATCTTATATGTCTTGAAGAATTAGATTCATTGGAAGCACCAACTTCCTTTGATTTCCAACTGCAACTGGAAGGAGGCTCCAACCCCCTAGTTTCTTAGGCTACAACCTGAGGGAAGCTCCAAATCCCCAATTCTCTTGCTACAACTAGAATGAGGCTACAACCCCTTGTTCTCAAGCTACAACTGGAAGGTGGCTACAACCACCTGTGCTTGCCTCGTCCAACCGCCCTGAAGTAGAAGTAGAATGACAGAACCACTTTCACACTATCATTGTGAGATATACCGCTGTAAAAATGTACCAATAAACCTGAACCATGCATCAACCTGTAATCAACCTATACCATAAACAAGTGCATCAACCATGCACCAACCTGTACTAAACAATCTGTAATCAACCTGCACCATAAACAAGTGCATCAACCATGCACCAACCTCTACCAAACAATCTGTAATGAACCTGTACCATAAACAAGTGAAACCAACTATGTACCAAGTATGTACCAATCATGTGTCAAGTACTCATCAAATATGACTCATCAATATGTACCAACATCATCAACTATACACTTCATGTATGTGCCAACTCATCAACTACTTGTCTCAACCATGTACCCAACTTCTACCTCAACCAAAAGCCCTCATCAATTTCATCATCCAAATATTATTTGTAACTCTGTAATAGACCTGGTGTATATGATCACATACCTGCAAACCTTCCTTAACTTTAACAACAAGAGACTAACATTTTCATCAAACGTTTCTTTAGTCTCACAAGACTAGTTTTGGATTAGTCAGCAACCCTAACTTGAAATAATCATAACTTTGTACCTGTAATGAATAAAGATCTGAAACTGATAAAAAAAATTCTTTAGTGTGATTTCTACAATTCCTCCAGGTGTCACTACTTGGAATCTCTCAGAAAATGATTTATGGCAAAAATGGCACACCTTGCTGAATTCTGGCTTATTCTAGAGAGCGACCTTGTAGAGCGTGCCCCACACGGAATATTTGTTGAATTGATATGAAACTGTTACAAATAATACTAAAGAATTTAATATAACCAACACATTTGGTCTTACTTAATTTGGATCTTTTATGAATAATTTATGTCATTTTTACCCGAAACACTTGTTTTTGACTAGTTTCAGGACTAGCCAGAAACCCTATTTTCCACGGAGTGTAACTCCAAAAATAAAACGACCCACAAGATGAATTTTTTTCCATAGATACTTGGATATGTTTCCTCAATGGAATACCAATTTCAAGGTTTGAATCATTCTATAAAAAAACGTATTTGGAAAATGGTGAGATGACCTGAAAAAAACATACCTTTGAAAGCATCATCAAAATAATTTATCCTTCCTTGAATTCCGACATTCTTTTCTTCACTTTCCTCAGAAATTTTGCTTATATATCCTTTGGTTACCTCATAAACATATATGTATTCAATATTCTCAAGTGTGTCTTAAATGAGAGAGCCTCCCCTCTTATTTATACTCTCCAAGTAGCTTCCTTAAAAACATCTTCTAGGTCACTTTGCACACTTTCCTTATTTTAGGGTTAACCCACTTCTAATTTCTCCATTAAATTTATTATTG
>JZKD02S2183614.1:12453-32820 GCA_000966675.3 Picea glauca
CTCACTCAGAAAAAGTTTTAAAAAAGACACCAAAACAGTGATGATCCTTGCATAATGGCTTGGGATCATTACAGCATATTACAAATCTTCCAATGAAGATGAATAAATGTATAAGAGAATGTGTTGCAAAATAAGTGTAGAGATTATGCATGAAGAGGAAGAATAAAAATTGAGGTAGTTTGTCTATGGTTAAGAATAATTGAGTCAAGAGAAGTGAAACATACTGAGTAGGTGACTTGATGTTGCATGGTTTTCATTAAGAGTAGATAACTATGTTGGAGGATATTTATAGACTACATGAATAAGGGAACATAAATTTATTTGATGGAGTGAGGAAAGAAAAAACATGAACACTATGAAGGATGAAATGTGATAATAAACAGAAGAGCATGGAAGGAGATAGGAAACTCTTGATTCTGTTGGAGAAATTGCAATAGGCATATAACTTTGTCCAAACAAACAAAGATAAAGGATACATATATACTATACCAAATAATAGGTTCATGGATATATTCCTTATATAGAGGGAGAAGTGTTGAAGGGATTTCACGATTTTTGAAATCTACATGTATCTATGTCATTAATAAAATAAATTAGTTGATGTCGTTGTATCTCTAAGTGTCAAAAAATATATGGTTAGATTTTGAGAGACTATATCATGTGTATAGTTCTATAGATGTACACCTGAAATGTTTGAACATAGTGATTATCCTTTCCATTTAATAATGATATTATGACTTGATACTCAGTTGAGTTATCTACATATATGATTATTATGAAACGAGTGAGGTAAGTGAGAAAATAATATCTAAATGATAATATGGTGTTTTTATATGATTATAAACGAGTGAGGTAAGTGTGCAAATAATATCTAAATGATAATATGGTGGTAGATCAATGCAACATTATCATTTAAATCTTGAGAGATTGAGATGATTTCAAGTCTATATGGTAAAATGAGTGGAGGGGGGAAATGTCAGGGTTATTATATAACAATTTGTTTGCAATTTTGGAGAAAGTGAAGAATGTGTAGACATAATCCACACAAAGTCAATGGAAAAAGGAGAATTATTTTCAATGTGTAATTATGGTTGGTTCTTCTTTCTATGAGAATATATATCCCTTATAAAAAGAATGAATTTCCCAATTAGACATTTTCAATATCATTAAATATAAATATCTTACTTAAATTCATATAAAATATATTATTTATAATAGAATAATAATTCATCCTATCTATTGCTAGATTTTCCTTGGATTTTGCACTAATCTCACAAGGATGACCTTCACTGTTGCACATGGCTCACAAGGTTTTTGTCTTGAATTTTGTTCTGGCTCACAAGGCTTGTACGTTTTCCTTGACTCTTTCCATGACTTCACAAGACTATGTTTAGAAGAATTTCTTTCATCCTGACTTTGTCCTGGCTCACAAGGCTTGTACGTTGGCCTTGACTCTTTCCATGACTCACAAGACTATTTAATCTCAAATTTTCCCTAGCTAGCCTCAGGGTGGTCACTTAAGACCTCTCGTTGGAGAATGCCTTTTGATGTTGTTATTTAAAAAAAAAATCCCCTTCCTTGAAAGAAAAGTAGGGTGGAATATGGGTTGGTATGTTTGAATGTCTCTTCTCATACCTGTATAGACATGCATACATTAAAAAAAAAAATCTTCATAGGGAACTGCATGAATAAATAATTGAAATTGACTGCAATGTCCTCTAGTTACCTTTGATATTTCTTGACAAAATGGAGATAGTCTCTAGGGACAATTATTGTCCATGTCATTTTAGGGTTGTAATAATTTCCATCTAATATACAAACTCTTACTGAGACATCATCGACGAATGGGATGCCTACATAAAAACAAAGAAAACCCCAGTCATGCAATTCGTGACAACCAACAATGTTTTCGAGGATTCTGAATCTATTTAATGATAACCACAAATGTAATCTACAAGGATAGATACTATCAGGTGCATTCAATTGTTAACTTCAACATATTCAAGTCCAGGTTACATATTTTTAATGTTTAATGTCAATACAAATATGGACATATTTATGTTAAATTTGACATGTTTTTTAATTTGTGGAAAATTCTCATCATGCATAGCTGCACAACTTTAGGTTCAAGCAACCTTGGATGATATGCACAATCTTCTAGAGGTCATTGTCAAGTAAATTAAATTGTTATTTAGTTCATGCTTAAGTCTATATGTTATATACATAATGTTTAGTGTGAAAAATATAAACATAATATTCTTTTACACATGTTTCTAATATCTCGTCGTGCACAGGTAGTGGCTCTAGCCATGACATATGCACTTCTGAGGGGTCTACTGGACACATTGCAAGAGAGAAGATTGAGCGTCATGATATCTTGTTTGTAGCACACCCACACATACAGAGGACACACATAGGTACATTCTAATGCTATTTATCATTTTCTAGTACAAGTTAAATATATTTAACTTTTTTAAAATGTTACATGCATAGGACTTGATTATTTTTTTGCACATGCATTCAGTGCCTTATTTTGTTGATATGCCTACCATAGGAAGCCCAACACAAGATATACATGGTTTAGGTAAAATACGAGTTCATAAATCGTGTTTGACATGTGTGTTTAATTTGTGAAAAATTATGATATTTCTCTTACTTACATGTGATTGTCAATTTATTGTTTTTTATAGGTCTAGTGGATAGGCACAGAGGACATGCATAGGTACTTTTTAATGTTATTTATCATTTTCTAGTACAAGTTAAATATATTGGACTTTTTAAAGATGTTACATGCATAGGACTTGATTATTTTTCTTCATGTGCATTCAATGCCTTATTCTGCAGATACGCCTAACAAAAATAGCCCATCACCAGATAGATATTGTTTACGTAAATTATGAACATAATTCTTGTTTGATATGAGTGTTATTTTTGCGGAAAATTATATTATTTAGCTTAAACTTACATTTGATTTCCAATTTATTGTTTTTCACAGGGGCTTCTAGACATGCTGACAATACTGATATGACAAAAGAGTTAGTTTCTAGTACGCACAATGTAAATGTTGAGGAAGAGGCTCCATCGGGTATTTTTAATGAACACATTTTATTTCAATATGTATACTTTGATTAAAAAATTATATATACATTCTAATACTTGCACATGTTTTACTTATTACAAGGTTTTCTTCGCGTGCTCCTATTCCACCTCGTGATACAAGGAGAGGTCGTCGGGTGCATCAATATGCCCACAATGAAAGATATGACCCTCTCTACACTCATCCTAGAGATGTTCCCGACGAGATTCCTTGAGAAGACAAGATCACAATGCTTATCATGGAATATATGAGGGAGCATTATGTGATATTGCAAGGTGAACTTGAGAGTTATACTATCTCTATCATTTATTGACAGAGTCTCCAAATTCTTTTTCACAATCTGAACAGTTTGATCGAGACTTATATTCGGATTGGACCATAAACCCATGTTTTTTATCACATGATTTGTAGGAGGCGAATGATGGTGATGGATCACCACAAGTTCGAATAAATAAAAACATTGGCACAAAAGAAATGGTTTTTTCATTATTTGACTTGTGGCCTGAAGACAAAAAACATCTAAATATTGCAAGATTCAATGATCCAAATATTGCACGACATATTTACTTGAGGTTCCTCTATGCATATGGAAAGTTTCCAAATAATGATGAGGTCCCTCAATATTTTTTCAATATGTTAATTGTAGAGTTTCAGTTGCACATGGACCCTGACTATACAGATACATGATGCAGTTTCTATGGTGCTAGAAAAGGTCGTACATATGAACGTCCTGATGCATGGCAAGATGTTGAATATAGGCATCTAGTGCCTCACTTAGTAGTTCCACAACCTAGAGTCATTTCTTTTCAAGAGGAATTGGAAATGACATCTGAAGTGGGAAGTAGGGTGAGGGCATAGATAAAAGAGCATGTTGGGGATGCATTGGTAGGGGTAGAAATCAATATAAATAATATGACAACTCATTTGATGATTATTATGATGATGTATTGAGATTTATGAGTCGATTAGAGGTCAATAAGTATGCAACATATTGTAGAAACAATTATAACTGAGTCACCGCTCGAGAAAATCGACACACATGCATGGTACGTAAGTATGCTATAATAATTGAACTTACAGAAAACACATTTACAATATGAGCTAGAATGTACATGTTACATATTATATATATATGTGTGTGTGTGTGTGTGTGTTTATTCTCCAAATCTAATGTCTATAAATCAATTGAAATTTATGTAGTATACCCAAATCCTAAATGATGATGACTATGATGATGAATATTGTGTTCACTAGGAAGAAACATAGGTATTACTTTGTTGATATATATATNACAAAAGATAACCTAATCATAACATAAGGAGAATAAAGATATCATGAGAAGGACATAAAGTTACAAATCAGTCTCACGTCGACATAAATTCATGATGAAAGATTAATCCACATTGAATTCAAAGGTGAAGGAGCATAATTATGAAGCAATCACATGCCCACTTAAATTAAGGCGCGCAAGTAAAATCAAATTATTTTCAGGGCGCGCGCGTGATCTATATTCTGAATTTAACATAAATCAATATCACTCAATGCATGCATTTAATCTTGAATACTTAATTATTCATACAACATCAAAATTCAATGTGCGCAAAGTCTAATTATCTAACCACGTCAAAAACCATGGCGCAAGGTAATCATCTATTTTAACTGGCGCAAGAGTTCAAATATGCTTGATCCATCAATTCATTCGTTATTCTGAGGGTGCAAGAGTAAACTAACACCCGATCGTCCGATCATTGAGTTCATTCAAGGCGCCAGATAAATATCAACTAATCTAAAGTTTAAGGAAGTCTAATATCATGAGATCGGGGCGTGAAGGAACAATTACAACAATCATAAGTCAACTTTTTTCAAGGCGCAAAAGGGTAGTTACAATACTTTCAAGGGTGCAAGTTATTATAAAACCTAAATAATCAATCAACTGAGATAAGCAACTACATATCCAAGAGTCTGATCATTTTCATAAGGGAAAATCTTAAGTAATTCATTGGTCTATAAAAAGGGGATCTAGCTAGGTTTAAAGAATACACCTTAATGCATCTAGGCTTTCCACCCCCCTCCATTCCTCACTAAATAGTACCTTGATAAAATCACTCTCAATCATCGCTAAAATTATATAGGGTTACCATCACTAAAATAAATGCTTTAAGTAAATGATCAAATTCAATAATCATCATCGTAATAACATTATCCATTAATTAGTCGTAATAAAAAACTTACCAATCTAAATTTATTGAATAAATATTTATTAATGGCCATAATTACATTACTTAAGAATTTGATTTAATAAATATTGAATAAGAATATATCCATCCCAATTAATCATTGTTTTATGCCATTGATGGACGCCAAGAGGAACCCTAAATCTGGATAATAATAATTCCATAGAGATTGTCCCAGCTGACAATTCACATCTAAATGCAGTCAAGCGTAAACGAAGAGGATATCGAATTTTTTTTTTCTGAGTCAACAAACAAGGAACAAGGCTAATATTCCCAATTTCACCGAGGATAGCAGCAACAAAAAGGGTCTGGAATCAACTAGCTCAATGCATAGCTAAAATCAAGATGTTGGGCAGCTTAACAAACGTGGGTAAGTCGATGGCAAGCTGAGAAAATCGCCCAGAGAAAAAAGTGGGCCAATAAAGGGTGTGCTTCACCCGGGATTCCTCCCCTCGCAAATGGTAAGAGTTGGCACTCAAAACACAGAGTTTCGCCAGAGAGGGAGCACATAGACAGTTCAGAAAATAAAACGTATAGCTCAATTACGTATGCGCGGAGGAAGTCCGGTGAGGAAGTAAATCGATCGCCTCTCTGTGAGGGGAATGAGAGAAAATACATATTGTGTTTTTAAACTATTCAATTTAAAACTCCTTTTTATCAACAATGGTTTACTTCGCCTAAAATATCAATTTTCAAATTAATTTCACATTCAAAATCATTCGGATCTAACGTATATAAAACTGTGTAGTGGAGTCGTTGTGATCCAATACATTGAATCTTAGTTTACATTATCAGGCATTTTTCCCATTATACCAACTGAAGTTGGAATACCTGCGCTTCGTCTGGAACGACTGCCTACCAACAGAGACTGTGAAACATATAACAGTGCGGGAGATTACTTGTCAACGCAATTCCATTTGGTTCGGGAGGACTTCTTTCCCTCACTGAGGCGCGCTATTCAAGACTTCCGCATGAATCTTGTTCTAGATAATACCAGAAGTTGTATGGAAGTAAAATTTATTCTCATAAAATGTGGGGATCAAGGTTTGGAGCACTGTAAATATTTTAAAACAACAAAGAGGAAGGTTGTTAATTGGAGCTCAACAAATGTATGAAGTATGGATCGTTTCTCTGCATTTCCCATGATGGATTTCAGAACTATACATGGGGAATTGTGAAGGAACATGACCACAAAAATCCTTGAGAACGGAAGAGTTGTTTTCAGACTGATTCCTAGCGAGGAAGGCAAGTCTGCCCATTTAGAAAAGCACAAACTTATGTAATGATTGAATCAACTGAAGCCTACTATGAATCCTATGTCCATGTTTTGGAATGCCTTCGATGACCTGAAATGGAATAGGTTCCATTTCGGTCCACTTTTCGTCATTACAGCCCCAAGTTGGGGATTCGGGTTATTTGAAACAAAGGCGGATGAGGGATTGGCTCACAAGGAAAAATTCCTTCGTTGACTATAGAAATATGGATAACAATTTCTAGAAGATCTCGGAAATATCCAATTGAAATCTGTTTGCAGTAGGAAAACTTGGGTGGCATGCGCATACAACAACATTGTGAGGAGATGGAACAAGAACCTAATGGTAATTCCTTCGTTAATACCTTGGTAGTTGTGTCTCAAGGACACGCTTCTAAAGGTAAGGACTTCAAGGAGGTCCCTAACCAATTTGTGATGGCCAGTACTACATCCCAATGCCTCTTAAACAAAAATAAAGAGGGGAGAACCTATGGGGAAGGGTTCACATGGGTGATCTAAAGGGCAACCAAAATTTCCATTATGTTGAATTAAATAAAAATACCGAAATGTAAGAGATTTGCCTCTTCAACTACTTTGATTTAAAGGAGAAATTTAATTTCAAGAATGGAAACCCTTCGCAATTGACATAATGACTCTAAAACTACAACAAATAACGCAATATTCTAAGGCCACAATCCCTTCAGAGATCTGTCACATACTCAATATGAACCCTACAATTCAATCGTAGAAATTACAATACATATGCGCGGAATATTAAGGCTACATTATACAATTAAATTAATTACAATGCGATCTCAAAAATGAAAATACTATGACCGGTGGTGAACATTCTGAAATCGAAGACGCCCTTCTACAGTGGTGCTCCTTCTGATCTCCCGCTTGCTAATCATGAATACCTCACTGATACCTCCCAGCCATCACTAGGGGTCCTCTTCTTCCCCATTAACCCCCGAGCCACAAAGGGGCCATGCACACAAGACCAAAGAAAAATATAGCTCCCAGCTCGCAACGCAAGGTTGAGCTACCACTCTCTATTTAAGCTAGGTATCCCAACTCCTAGAAGAAAAATCAGTCAAGAAAATATGGCAGCATAACCTTACGCATACCAGTCGTGATCCATTCCCCTTCTCCCCCATTTATTTTATAGAGTTCTTCTTAGTGACACTTTCATTTTGCACATTAAATTTGTTTTATTAAAAATTGATTTGGAAAAATCATCCCCCGTACACTTGTCACCTGATTCCTTAGTTGCACCAGAATTTCATTTAATTAATTAAATTAATTTTTCAATTTCCCTCCCCCACCTAAAAGTGTTTCTAGAAATGCTCCTCAATGTCCCTTTATTCCCTGACATTCATTTAATGACTGACGCCTTTCTTAAAGTTTAGTTGAGTTCTAATTTGGAAGGTTCTCTAGACTAGATTTCCTTCTATGTTCCACTTTCCTTTTGCATTAAATTTTCCCTTTTTGTCTAAGTTCTAAATTAGCAAGTTTTGCACATAACCAACAATTAAATTTTTGATAAATTCTTTCTCCTTTAAATTTTAAATTAATTTTTCTTCATCCCCCCTTTATTAATTGATTAATTAGTTTTAGTCCTTATGCCCCAATTAGACCGATGCTCTAAATTCAACTAGGCTTATCAAAAATTGTTGTTAAGAGGAATTTTATAATTATTAAACTTTACTCATAAAGCATTTATTTTAAAGATGACCAAGTCAAAATAAGATATTGTTTTCTAGGTACCTAGGTTCATTGACTCACCAGTGTTAAGAATCGTGACGTGCCCTTCAAGATACACTATTTTCTCCAAGGGTGCCACTCACCTTCATTCAAGTTTTATTTATGCGACGTGCCCTTCAAGACGCACTACATGCTCTAAGGGTGTCACTCACCTTTTGACTGATTTTAGTAGATGTCCAACCCTTGGAGTCAATACTCTGTTAGGTGACCTTTTGGGAGACTAAGGTCCTCTAAGGAATAATGACCCTAGATTATTTTACACCCCTTAGAATCTTCGTGAGCGACTATCTCAGTCTTCCCTCACGACATCATGGATATCTCGAACTAGGTAATCGTTAACCTACAGTTCGAGCCACAACGAGAGTGCTAGTAGGTTGTGGCAGGGCTTCTTCCACACCTCTCCCTCAATATATCTGGTTGTCGTGCATGAACCCTTTACTCCAAATGTGATTCTGATTAGGAAGAAATTGTCAACCTGCATCCATCAAAGTAACATGTTAGCGATCCATAAACATCATCATAATATACCCTTTCATATGTCACATATGCAATAATAGAAATACTCAAACCATATACAGTCCACTCCCTTACTTGATCCAGAGTCCAAGGAGGTCCATCGATTCCATTGACATCCTCAATCGGTCAAAATTCCTGCACACTTAGGAGAAACCAGTCAATAGCACCTGTCTATACATAAATAACATAACAGAACATCATAATCCACAGTCTCATCATCATAATATATAAGTGAAGCAATCAATCATATAATGAACTGGATCACTTGCATGCAAGTGTCCTCAAGAATAAGTCACATCAGGTGCGCGCAACAGTGGGATGTTACATACACCCCCTCTTGTTTTAAACTTAATCACGAAGTTTCACAATATACAAGTGCAGAAATAAAGTTTCTGATAATATCTAAATGTCTAGCTATCAAACAAAAATGGAAACTGTTGACGCAAATCATATGCGTCCTCTTAGGTAGTTGAGTGTGGTCTATAATTTCCCCACTAGACCTTGACCAGATCAACTATTTGACATCGTAGTTGTCGAATGCGATGGTCTAGAATGCAGATTGGCTCCACCGTGAGCGCACCCTCATCCGACACCCACAAATAAATCAAGTTAATCAAAACCGTAGGATCAATGTCATAATGTCGCAACAGAAACACGAAAAACATTATGCAATGCCTCAAAGAATGAGGCATGGCTAGCTGATAGGACTACTTCATAATTATGGTCGATGCGATGTGCATCGAAAAACCCTTCTGCCAATCTTGTGCTTCTTCCATTCCTTTTTCGCATCGTTTGTATTTATTTCTTCAATTCTTGGATCGCTTCTGGTCCTACAAAGACCCCATCCTTGAGTCGATCCTAACTCAAATGCGTCTGACATGGTCTCCCATAAAGAAACTCAAATGGCACCATATTAATGGTTCTTTGATAGTTGTTGTTGTATTCCAACTCTACCAGTGGCAAGAACTCCATCCAATGCTTTTGTTGGTCTATCACATACATACATAACCTATCTTTCAAGACTGGGTTGCTCACTATGTCTGCTCATTTGTCTCCGGGTGATATGCGCTATTAAAGTTAATTTGGATTCCCAAGGCCTCTTGGAAACTAGTCTGAATCATCCTATAAACACCGATCCTCGATTGTATATGACCCTCTTAGGCATGCCATGCAATCTCACTATCTCACTAATAAAAACTCTAGTGATTTCTGGAGCTTAATACGTCATACGCACAAGGCTAATATGTGCACTCTTTGTCCGAGTGTCAACTACCAAGAAAATTGAGTCATGCCTCCATGCTGTCATCGACAATTCCCCAATAAATTCCATCGAAATAACCTCCCATTTTGATTCTGGAATAGCGTGTGGGTGTAGCTACGCTGCCGGATGTCTATGTTCATCCTTCACTTGATCACATTCTAGACATCTTTCCACGTAGTTGACTATGTCTGCCTTCATCCCTTCCAGAAGAATAAGGGTCAAAAGTCCAACCTCATCTTCGTTACTCTGGAAGGAGCCATGCACATTGCTCTATGATCTTCGTTTAATATTCAAAGATCTCAACTCGTCATTAGGCGGCATGAAAATCTGGTTAGTATACCTCATTAATCTATCATTTTCCATAGTAATCCCTCAAATTTTGGTACTAACCTTGTGTCTTGTCCGATATTTTCCTTAACCTCTTATACCAATCATCGTCGCACTGTATAGTTAGAATCTTTTCATGCAAATTCGTCTAAAGAGTTATCACCGAAAAATATGCGTGGTCTATGACTCAATGCATCAACCACTATGTTCATTGTTCCTTTTATGTAGGTAGTCTCGAAATTGTACTCGCTAAGCCGTTCCGACCAACACCCTTGTCGTGCGTTCAAGTCACTTTGTGTAAAAATGTGTCGTAAAATAAAATGGTCCATTTCTAGTTCGAATTTTCATCCAATCAGGTAGTGTCTCCACATTCTCAGGTCATACACAATGGCTAATAACTCCCAGTCATGCATCGCGTATTTCTCCTCATGCCTTCTTAACTTTCTCTAGATGTAAGCAATCACTCTACCATCTTGCATCAAGACTCTTCCTAAGCCTTCCTTGGATGTGTCTGTGCATACCAATAATTCCTTGTCCATGTTAGGGACTTTTAGTATCGGTGTTGTCATCAACAAATCCTTGAGCCATCGAAATGATTCTGCGCATTCCTCGGTCCATACAACTTCTTGTTCTTATTTTGCATCCGTAAACAGATTTGCTATCTTCGAAAAACCATCGACAAACTGTCGATAATATCCTACTAACCTCTGAAGCTACATACTTATGGCAAGTTCGTTAGTGCAAGACATTCCATAATAGCCTCTACCTTCACTAGATCCACAATGATACCTTCGCAAGATATGACATGCCCTAAGTAATGAATTCTTTTATTGATAAAAAGAGCATCTTGACAGTTTCCCAAACAATGTGTTCTCTCGTATACACTATAGTACCGAGCACAAATGCTTGTCATGTTATACCATTGTCCAATAATATTTCGATATGTCGTCAAGGAATGCTCGAAGGTATTCAAGCAGAGTCTCCAAGACCCATCCTTCTTCCATATGGAATTAACAGGAGCACCCCAAGGCGACACCCCTGGACGTATAAGTCCCAGGTCTAGAAAATTTTTTAGTTGCACTATCAACCATTGTAACTCAGGTGTTGAAATCTGATAAGGTGTTCTTTCCATCGATTCAGTTCCCAATTTTAGGTCGATGGTAAATTCCATCTTGGCTTCGGGCGACACACGTGGTAATTCCTTCGGGAATCTCGTCTGCAAACTCTCGTACTACCGAAATGTTTTCTAATCCTTCTCCCATGCCCTTTTCGTTCAACGCAAGGTTCACATAAATATTATATCCTTTGCGTATGCTCTTTTGTAGCTATAGGTATGAGATGAACCTTAGGGGAAATGATTGGTTTCTTCCTACAATCACTCAACTTTTTCCCTTGCCATCGATCAACTCAACCGTTTCGTCTTGCAGTTGAGTATCATATCATGTGATTCCTATCAGTCCATACTGATCATGGCATCAAAAGATCTTAATATTGTGATGTATAGGTCAGACTTTGTCTCACTATTCCCCTAGGTTAAGGATACAGTCTGTAACCCTTCCTCCATCCTATTTCTTGGCTCCCGAAGCCATTTCTACCTGGCCTAACCTGTCATGTTCGACCGCCTTTACCTAAATCCCTTTAGTGTGTTCTAGAATAAAGCTCCCTGAGCATCGAGATCTACCAAATACTAAAATTTGGTTGGTGATGGTACTTGACGCCTCGAGCACAGTGGTCTGACACTTGGCTTGGTGGTTATTCATCGTGATCATGAATCCTATGGGCCTTTCCCATCTCTACCACGGTAGTGTGTTCTATTGACCCGAAATCTCTGGCCCTTTCAATCAGACAGTCTTGCTGGTATGGTGGCTCTCCACATGACCATCTCCCACCTCTGGTCCAGTACTCCTAGCCCCGAAATAGAATTTTTTGGCCCACCATCCCAAGATCTTTGTTTGTTCTGCTGACAAACCTAACTGCGGTTGTTGGCAGCGGTCCCCTGTAGGGGGTCTTCTGCTAAGGAACTCGTTATCATGGTGTCGTGAACAAGGGTTCTATAGACGTATCTTGATACCGGGTGTCTTTTATGGTTGGTGTTTGATGCTGTTGCACACCAGATGTAGTTAGTCCAGACGGTCTTGTAGGAGTCTTGCCCTGACTCCTGCAGTCAATTTCTTCTCAACTATGGGGTCTACTGGACTGCATCGTGTACATCTGAGGCAATTTAGATCCTCTCCTTTGCATGAAATCTAGAGTTGAGGACGAAAATGAACTTGCTGACCTCCAACTTCTCCTTGTTCAGATGTGGGGCATACCAAAATAGCTCCAATCTGGCCTTAATCTAGCACCGTACTACCANAAAAATATGCGTGGTCTATGACTCAATGCATCAACCACTATGTTCATTGTTCCTTTTATGTAGGTAGTCTCGAAATTGTACTCGCTAAGCCGTTCCGACCAACACCCTTGTCGTGCGTTCAAGTCACTTTGTGTAAAAATGTGTCGTAAAATAAAATGGTCCATTTCTAGTTCGAATTTTCATCCAATCAGGTAGTGTCTCCACATTCTCAGGTCATACACAATGGCTAATAACTCCCAGTCATGCATCGCGTATTTCTCCTCATGCCTTCTTAACTTTCTCTAGATGTAAGCAATCACTCTACCATCTTGCATCAAGACTCTTCCTAAGCCTTCCTTGGATGTGTCTGTGCATACCAATAATTCCTTGTCCATGTTAGGGACTTTTAGTATCGGTGTTGTCATCAACAAATCCTTGAGCCATCGAAATGATTCTGCGCATTCCTCGGTCCATACAACTTCTTGTTCTTATTTTGCATCCGTAAACAGATTTGCTATCTTCGAAAAACCATCGACAAACTGTCGATAATATCCTACTAACCTCTGAAGCTACATACTTATGGCAAGTTCGTTAGTGCAAGACATTCCATAATAGCCTCTACCTTCACTAGATCCACAATGATACCTTCGCAAGATATGACATGCCCTAAGTAATGAATTCTTTTATTGATAAAAAGAGCATCT
This sequence comes from Picea glauca, assembly GCA_000966675.3. NCBI lineage: Eukaryota > Viridiplantae > Streptophyta > Pinopsida > Pinales > Pinaceae > Picea > Picea glauca. The sequence continues at coordinate 25,944 of JZKD02S2183614.1, forward strand.
TGACAGTTTCCCAAACAATGTGTTCTCTCGTATACACTATAGTACCGAGCACAAATGCTTGTCATGTTATACCATTGTCCAATAATATTTCGATATGTCGTCAAGGAATGCTCGAAGGTATTCAAGCAGAGTCTCCAAGACCCATCCTTCTTCCATATGGAATTAACAGGAGCACCCCAAGGCGACACCCCTGGACGTATAAGTCCCAGGTCTAGAAAATTTTTTAGTTGCACTATCAACCATTGTAACTCAGGTGTTGAAATCTGATAAGGTGTTCTTTCCATCGATTCAGTTCCCAATTTTAGGTCGATGGTAAATTCCATCTTGGCTTCGGGCGACACACGTGGTAATTCCTTCGGGAATCTCGTCTGCAAACTCTCGTACTACCGAAATGTTTTCTAATCCTTCTCCCATGCCCTTTTCGTTCAACGCAAGGTTCACATAAATATTATATCCTTTGCGTATGCTCTTTTGTAGCTATAGGTATGAGATGAACCTTAGGGGAAATGATTGGTTTCTTCCTACAATCACTCAACTTTTTCCCTTGCCATCGATCAACTCAACCGTTTCGTCTTGCAGTTGAGTATCATATCATGTGATTCCTATCAGTCCATACTGATCATGGCATCAAAAGATCTTAATATTGTGATGTATAGGTCAGACTTTGTCTCACTATTCCCCTAGGTTAAGGATACAGTCTGTAACCCTTCCTCCATCCTATTTCTTGGCTCCCGAAGCCATTTCTACCTGGCCTAACCTGTCATGTTCGACCGCCTTTACCTAAATCCCTTCAGTGTGTTCTAGAATAAAGCTCCCTGAGCATCGAGATCTACCAAATACTAAAATTTGGTTGGTGATGGTACTTGACGCCTCGAGCACAGTGGTCTGGCACTTGGCTTGGTGGTTATTCATCGTGATCATTAATCCTATGGGCCTTTCCCATCTCCACCACGGTAGTGTGTTCTATTGACTCGAAAACTCTGGCCCTTTCAATCAGACAGTCTTTCTGGTATGGTGGCTCTCCACATTACCATCTCACACCTCTGGTCCAGTACTCCTAGCCCCGAAATAGAATTTTTTGGCCCACCATCCCAAGATCTTTGTTTGTTCTACTGACAAACCTAACTGCGGTTGTTGGCAGCGGTCCCCTGTAGGGGGTCTTCTGCTAAGGAACCCGTTATCATGGTGTCGTGAACAAGGGTTCTATAGACGTATCTTGATACCGGGTGTCTTTTATGGTTGGTGTCTGATGCTGTTGCGCACCAGATGTAGTTAGTCCAGACGGTCTTGCAGGAGTCTTTCCCTGACTCCTGCAGTCAATTTCTTCTCAACTATGGGGTCTACTAGACTGCATCGTGTACATCTGAGGCATTTTAGATCCTCTCCTTTGCATGAAATCTAGAGTTGAGGACGAAAATGAACTTACTGACCTCAAACTTCTCCTTGTTCAGATGTGGGGCATACCAAAATAGCTCCAATCTGGCCTTAATCTAGCACCGTACTACCACCCTGTAGTATGGCGTTGAACTCATCGAGTTGGTGCTCAATGAATTTCTCTGAAAATCACTTCTATCAGAACCGTTCCTCAAATCCTTCCCATAACAAGGCTTCGACGACCATGTTTAGCTAAGGTAGGAGAGTCTTCCACCATAAAAGAGTGCTCCCCTTTATTTGAATACCTCCATGCAGACTTTTGTGCTGGTGATCATACCCGCGAAGCGCGAAGCACATGGCCTTGTTCTCTACCCACGCTTCGGTGGCTGAGCCGTTCGTGGCACTCGTGAAATCAGGAAATTTAGCCTTCTCGAGTTATCCATGAATGCTACCAGTACTGGTTGGGGTGCGCTATGGACCCTCAGGGGTACACGTGCCCTAGCCTCATCTCCGTCACGATGGTTAGATGAGGTCTCTGACCTTTCCCTAGAAGGACCTTGCAAAATCATCTAAATCACTTCCAACAATCGACACCCACCCAAGGAATTGTTCCTCCCCTTGGGGGTTAGATTCCTAGGGCGCAGATACTTATGGAGGCATCACACCTCCCTCCCTAACACCACGTTGTGAATCTTCGCGGTGTCCTCTAATCGTGATTACATTATGGATAGAATAAAATTTTAATTAGCACTAAGTATTATTCAAGGGTTTAACTCAGTGGAAGGTCTGACTATCCACAGTCGCAACGTTGAATCCGCTCCAATACCATATGTAACAATCCCTCCGTTACGACTGGGAAAGCGAAGCACAAAGGTAAAAAAAATAAAATTAGTAAGAAAATAACATTGACACAAGATCACTGCAATGCCTACTCAACAACATCATAATTAAAAGAAGTACCAGCTACTGGTCATGAAATCACTAACGACACATTCAACGTATCAACGAAGGATAGTGACACATAAACCTAAATAGCCTAGTAGATAGGCACATCAATATCATCTTGAAACAATCATAACACATTCAGTCAGATAACACAAGGTAGACACGAGATAACATAATGATAACATAAGGAACATAAATATATCATGAGAAAGACATAAAGTTACTAATTAGTCTCATGTCGACATAAATTCATGACACAATATTAATCCACATTGAATTCTAAGGTGCAGGAGCATAATTATGAAGCAATCACATTCCCACTTAAATTAAGGAGCACAAGTAAAATCAATTTTATTTTCAAGGCACACGCATGATCTATAGTCTGAATTTAACATAAATCAACATCAATCAATGCGCACATTTAATATTGAATACTTAATTATTCATAGAACATCAACATTCAATGTGCGCAAAGTGTAATTATCTAACCACGTCAAAAACAATGGCACAAGGTAATCATCTATTTTAACTCGGGCAAGAGATTATATATGCTTAATCAATCAATTCATTTGTTATTCTAAGGGCGCAAGAGTAAACTAACGATCGTCCAATCGTTGAGTTCATTCAAGGCACTAGATAAATATCAACTAATCTAAAGCATATAGAAGTCTAATCTCATAATATTGGGGAACAAAGGAAAAATTACAACAATCATAAGTGAACCTTGTTCAAGGAGCACAAGGTTAGTCACAATACTTTCAAGGGTGCAAGGTATTATAACACTTAAATACTCAATTAATTGACATAAGCAGCTACATATCCAAGAGTCTGATCATTTTCATAAGGGAAAACCTTAAGTAATTCACCAGTCTATAAAAAGGGTATCTAACTAGGTTAAAATAATACACCTTAATGCATCTAGGCTTTCCACCCCCCTCCATTCCTCACTAAATCGTACCTTGATAAAATCACTCTCAATTATCGCTAAAATTATACAGGGTTACGATCACTAAAATAAATGCTTTAAGTAAATGATCAAATTCAATACTCATCATCGTAATAACATTATCCATTAATTAATCGTAATAAAAAACTTACCAATCTAAATTTATTGAATAAATATTTATTACTAAGATTTACCATCATGGCCATAATTACATTACTTAAGAATTTTATTTAGTAAATATTGAATAAGAATATATCCATCCTAATTAATCATCGTTTTATGCCATTGATGGACGCCAAGAGGAACCCTAAATATGGGCGATAAAAATTCCATAGAGATTCTCCCAGCTGAAAATTCAAAACTAAACGCAGAGGATATCGGAAAAAATTTTGCTGAGTCAACAAACAAGGTGCAAGGTTAATATTTCCAATTTCGTCGAGAATAGCAGGAGAAAAAAGGGCAGGGAATCAACCATCTCAACAGAGAGGTAAAATCAAGATGCTCGACACGTTAACAAACGTGGGTAAGTCGATGGCAAGCTAAGCAAATCACCCAGATAAAAACGCAGACCAGTGAAGGGTGTGCTTCACCTAGGATTCCTCCCCTCGCACACGATAAGAGATGACACTCAAAACACAAAGTTTCTCCAGAGAGGGAGCACATAGACACTTAAAAAAAAAACGTATAGCTCAATTACGTATGTGTGGAGGCAGCTCGGTGAGGAAGTAAACCGATCTCCTCTATGTGAGGGGAATGGGATAAAATGCATATTTTTTTTTTAAACTATTCAATTTAAAACTCCTTTTTATCAACAACGGTTTACTTCGCCTAAAATATAAATTTTCAAATTAATTTCACATTCAAAATCATTCATATCTAACGTATCTAAAATTGTGTAGTCGAGTCACTGTGATCCAATACATTGAAGCTTAGTTTACATTATCTTTACAATAGTTTTGAATTAGAATTTTTCATAGCTAGGAGAGTTATGGGCATGTATCAAGAGCAGGCATTTTGCCCATTATACCAACTGAAGTTGGAATACCTATGCTTCGTCTGGAATGACTACATACCAATAGAGATTGTGAAACATATAACAATGTGGGAGATTACTTGTCAATGCACTTTCATTTGGTTCAGGAGGGATACTTTGCCTCACTGAGGCATGGTATTCAATACTTAGGCATGAATCTTGTTCTAGATGATACCAGAAGCTGCATGGAAGTAAAATTCATCCGCATAAAATGTGGGGATCAAGTTTTGGAGCACTGTAACTCTTTTAAAACAACAAAGATGAAGGTTTTTAATCAGAGCTCATCGAACTTATGAAGTTTGGCTCGTTTATCTGCATTTCCCGCGATGGATTTTGGAACTATACATGTGGAATTGTGAAGGAACTGTTAGAATATAATGAATGTGCTTGTTTTACCACTGAAAATATCTCTATTGTCACCCAACCATAGGCCAAATCCACCCTCTAAGCACCTTAACCTTGACAGAGAATCACTCCGGAAGCAAACCCTAGGCTATATAGCCAAACAAAGGGTAGCACACCTTTCCCCAAGGATAGTGCACCAACAAGAGCTGATCAGATAGCCCGAACCCTAACCAAGAGATAGTCCAAGACAAACGTGATCTGCTAGCTACAATAGCTACAATGGAAGCTCTCCTCAAACCTGTGCACAAGACTGGGCATTGCAGTGCACACAAGTTTTTTCTCTGCAATTCTGAGATTGCCTGCCAGAATGAGAACTGGCCTCCTATATTTATACTAATTCTGGCTAACTCCCTGGGTTGAATTCTCATTCTAGGTATCTGTCTGTTCAGTATATATAATTATTTCTGGTCGACTTCTTCTCTTGGAGGATAATAGCCTAATATAATTATCTTTTTGATCTGACAAGTCTTCTAGGGTTATTAGCCAACTCATTAGGGTTTCTTCTTGCTTCCCAGAGTATTCTATCCTCGTCAGGTTTACATGTGGAGGTAAATACCCCCCGCAACTACCATAATATCAACACTCCCTCCTAGCTAGGGAGGTATTACAGGTAATGGTCTTGAGCACAAAACATACCATTCACCNTTCATAACAATCATTTGATATCAACCTGCACATAAACAATGTTATGATATAAACTGAATCATCTGGGCCAATCTTTCACTCACATCTGTGAGATCTGAAAGAATATCTGCCCTCAAAAGGTAAAACATCAATGATGATATGTCTGGACTATTCTTCTCAAGAAAGGAAGAATAATTGTCCTGATTTTTGAGCCTGGACCATTCCCCACCCTGGGCCATTCTTCCTACACTAATCAAAGTGCACCCTGGAGAGAATGTATAAACCCTAAGAAATACCTGTCCCTGATTGCTGAGCCTGGACCATTCCCCACCCTGGGCCATTCCTCCTACACTAATCAAAGTGCACCCTAGAGAGAATGTATAAACCCTAAGGAATGAATGTCCAGACCATTTCCTCTGTTAATCACAAGAGGAAAAGACTGTCCTGTATCAACCTCCAAAACAGACCATTCCTCATGTTAACCACAATGAACAATTGTTGTCCGGCGAGGCGGGCTAGTATTCTTGAGTAACCCTCAATAAGAGAGACTTCCCTAGACCACTCCCCATGTTAACCACAATGGGAAGTCGTTGTCTATGATACATCAGCAATCTGGACCATTTCCCATGTTAACCACTATGGGAAATCGCTGCCCATCAGATGTCTCAATCCACTTTTTGAATCGAAAATGAAACTGCTCATCCTAGAGCATTTTTCGAACTGAAAAATGACTATCCATCATTTAATAATACATCAGTTCTCCCTCCCAACCTGGGAGTCATCTCTTCCTTTTTCAATAAGGAAGTCGTCTCCACGAGCTCCATCTTGAGTACGCAAACTTATTCATATTGGATGGAAGCTTTACCAAAATGTCTTCTTATCTGCTCATCTGTGGAGATATGTATTGGAGAACATCTTTCTCCTTTCTGAACTTCATCACGGATAATGTAATGCTTGATTCCAAATGTACTTCGTTCTGGAGCACTAGTCTTCTTTGAAGGCTTCATGTAGCTTTGATCAATAGAGTATATCATTGTTGAAAAACTGGAACATATCCATGTGGCACTTCTTCTGTCATCATGAGATCTGATCTACTGAGTAATCATATTGATACAATATCTCTGTTATAGAGAATCTTCACCACGCTTCTGTTGTGCATTGGAGGTTCTTCACCAAGTTATCTTCTTCCATCTGTATACAAGGGTCTCTTTCTGGTATGCCTCAAGGTCTTGAGGTTTCTCTTCATATGTTTTTTGTTCAATTCCTCTAGAGAATAGTCTTTGCATTCATCTTGATTTAGCACTCCAACCTATGGATGATATAATGACTCATGTAGAGGTATGTCTGGCTTACCAGAATGAGCAATCATCATAGTCTTCTCCCTCCATCTAGGAGAACCTCTAGTTCTAGATCCTGCAATGATTTCATTCATAATTCTTCCGTATACTGTTCTTCATCACAACTTTTAGTTCTGATTGATTGCTTTCATATTAGGTTGGTAGTATTTTGATTCTGAATACAATGACTGTTTGTTCAGGCTTCTCTTCTTT
>JZKD02S2183625.1:16841-41384 GCA_000966675.3 Picea glauca
AACTGCTTTGCTTGAATTCTCCTAAAGCTTGAGGAAAGGCTAAAGGGTTGGGACAAAACGGATTCGGCAATTGGGCAGAGTTTCTTTGCTATGATTTTCCTTCTTTTGAATAGTATTCCTACCCCTTCTTTTATAGGCTAGAAGGAGTTAGGGTTTTGGACGAACTCTCGGCCATGCATGGCTGGGAGTTCCAGTTAATTGACCCAAATCTTTTCGTTCCGTCGGCAACTTTCATGTTTTTGTGCTTTGTTAGGTAAACGTGGGCTGTAGTGGGCCAGCCAGCGTTCCAACGCGTGCAGTAGAAGGCCTGTCAGCGTTCCAACGCGCCCAGTAATGGGTTAGGGCGTGGGTTACTTGATTTAAGAGGTTTTTCAAGAGTTTGTTCAACATGGCCTTGGCAAGGAAGGGATATGAGTTGGCCTGATTCCAGGTAAGCATGTGTGGTGCAATTTAGGGTTATAACAATAGTATAGGATAGGATAGCTTAGTTTCTTTTCCTTGGATTTATTTTTTTATATTTCTTTTATCTTTTGTCATGACTAACATGTGTTTTGTGCAGGTGCAACATGTAACAAATCATGGCGCTAATAGCAATGTGGTAACAATGAATAGAATCCATTATGACATTGAATTGATATTTTAGAGCAACAGAACCAACACATAACATGCATCACCCATCTGCCATTTTTCGCAAATAGAACCAACATTTCACCATCAATCATGAAGAACCTTGAAAGCATCATCGGACAGCAGCATAAAACGTGTAACCAGACCATCTTTGATCCTCCAATCCACAAGGGGGTCCCACCTACTAGTATTATATATATCATTAGTTTATAATTAATAGGCTTTAGCAATACTTTGCGGGCGAGATACTCGTTGCGATTTTTATCGTCAACACCTGGTACTCCCTCCAATAATCATCAAAGGTCTCACCTTGACCTTGTTTCCCTTGATTTCCTCCTTGTTGGTTCCCCAATAAATGAGGCATAAGAGGCCTGGGAATTATTCTACCTATGGTTATAGTGCGCACATGTGAAAGAATATGATTGTTTCTACCCTCTGCATGGTTTCCATTGTTCCCATTGGAACCCCCTACACCATTGTTTCCTTTATTGTGTTCATTAGTGGCTCCATTACCATTATTATCCCCATGGTTTTTGATTTCCTGGTTTCTATCAATCAAATGTGTCAAGAGTTGTGTTAATTGTTGTTTCCCATTGGCTAATCCCTCTAGGATTTGCAAAGCCTTGTCCTCATTGGTATCCCCCATATCTCCCTCTTGTTATGCCTCTGGTTGGTTTTCTTCAACCTTCTATTCTTTGTTAAACATATTCTCTTCCCCCCACTATCTCCTACTTATGTAGGTGATATACCCCTCATTTCCTTGCCTCGTGAATTAAATAAACCCTTCAAGCTAGTAGGTTTGAGGCTACGATACCACTGTAATGTTCCGGCTAATTTTTTTATTTTTATTTTGGTTGAGTTTATTGATATGGGTATTTAATCAAGAAGTTTGTATGTAATGCTCCTTTACACAGATTGGCAGTGCACATAACATATACGCATAAACAATACTCAGATATTTTATGGTAGCAATCGATTTATCATTTCATAATACTCCAACAACAACACATATGAATACAATTTTTTGAACTATTTATTAATGAAAAATTCCCTGTAACGGGAGAGATAGACAACAAGATTTGGGTAATATACAGTACTATAGAGTGTTGTTTTTGTGCAGTATTTTGATGGGTGGTGATGTAACAACTTCTTCACAAGGTAAATCGACCTCTTCAGTACATATTCTAGCCCAAAATGAAGCATATTGACCCACATAAGCAAATAACTCTCCCAACAAGTATGCAATGCACCCAACAATGAGAAATGGCACCCAACAAGGAAGGAATGTACCCAACAATAGGACATGACTCAGCAAGAAAAATGTGGTCAACAAATTGAATAAATCATCCCCAAAGAGTGTAGATGAACCAACTCCCAGAGGATACTCGCCCTCTTAATGAATAACTAATACCAACGCAAAAAATTAATCATCAATAAGAAGATACAGTCCAACCTTAAGAGATTTGACCCCCTTCAAGACAAACTCAACCACAAATAATGAATTCTGCCACAACAAAGAAAAAACTCGACATAGCTATGAAAACTTTGTTTCCAAAGAAGAAATACTATGTCACATTGAAACTCAATGAAGAAATTTGTGTGATCTCATCCCTTCGACAAGATAGGGTGGATAGTCTCACCACCGAAACAAATCTCAAAAACTCTCTAGGGTTTCCATCCCAAGAGCCAAAGCCATAAAGAGCTCTCTCAAATCAATTTTAGAAAATAACAAGTGAATAATGAGAGAGGGCACTCCTTTTTCCCTTTTTATTCTTTCGTTGACCCTTTTTCACCATTTTTACCCTTTTAATAAGTTAAGTGACTTTTCATCATCTCAATAGTCACTTAAGCGTTTTTTTATTAATTACTCAATGTCACTTTTTAAAAAATTTACTTTTCTACCTTGTGACATTAAATAATTAATCAATTCCCTTTTTCCCCTTTGACTATAGCCTACGAGAATCACTTAGGCTATTCCATCAATCTCTTAGAGAGCTCATTTAGAAAGTAACATTACAGCCTGACTCGTGTTTCAATCTTGTTACATTTACCGCATGGCTCAAATTTTGCTTCACTCTTGCTTTGTGTTGTTGGTGGCCATTCATGATCCTTCCATTGATCCTCTATTCCTCATTCAGACTTCAAAAATTGTCAATCTCTGTCAATGGCATCATGAAATTCCCAATGGCATCATCGGGTGGCACAACTGGAAGAATAGTTGGATGATTCAATAAATTCAATTCTTGACCTACAAATATGATATAATGACCTTTATTCTTAGTTCATTACAATCATGGAGGAATCAGTGGCTCAAACACAAGCAATCAGACAATTGCAAGATGAGTGCAATGCACTTAGGCTTCAATAGGAGGAATTTTGAGGCAAACCACTGCAAGAAGCTGGTTCTAGGAATTAAGAGGTGGCTTCTTCCATGCCAACAACCCCTGTCTAGTTTGACTTGAATGAACCCGCACCGGGAAATTATTGATGGTACCCTTAGCATAGTAGTATTCAAATTTTGTTAAATGTATATTTTTTACATAAATATATTAGGCATATTTTACAGAGTGTATAATGGACACTCTGAATGTATGTGTGTAGGGAAGAACTCAAAGACATTGACAGACTCTTTAATAGCCCTCGTGTAGGGAATTTTAATAAGGAGAGAATCAAACTCTAAACTAATGTATTATTTTTTGGCCTCTATCCCCCTTTTTATAATCAAATTCTTCCCCCTATTCTTGTTTTTAAAAATTACAATTGTCATATAATGTTTAACTTTACTTTTATGAAATTGTTTAATTTGGATCGTGATTGCAAAAACTTACAACCATTAATGCCATATAATGTTTAACTCTTCTTCAAGGTGAATTGTTTGTTGTCTAGTAAGATACAATATGTTGATTAAATGTGTTTAGCAACAAAAATACATAAATATGATGAGTGGAATGATTGTGATTTGAATAATTATGTATTTTTCATATATTGTAATAATAACATTATGATATAATTATTCACTAATAATAATGATCATGATGCTAGTAAATTTTTTGGATAAGAATTGTGTATAGGGTTTTGAAATGTCCAACGTTTCGAGTGGACACTCTGCCCATGATCGAGGACATAAGAAGCTAATATGTTGGAAAAGAGTGTAACACCCCCCTTTCTTAAACCTCTTATTATATGTAATTAATAATGATTAACGATTCCCATGTAATGGCATATAAACATTGTAATTATATTATTGTTGATTTAAAAATGTCAATCAACTAACTACGGGGTGAAGCCTTGAAAGTACTAGCCATGATACCACGAGAGGCATTTGTGAAGGGGGGAAGAAAGGGGATTCATGTGTAAAATATCCCAAGCCACCTTGATAAATAATGTGAAGGAAATGATCATATTTCCTTTAACTCGCAGTTGAATCCCAATGATTACTGGGAAGGGGTTTGTAGTTGAACAACCCACTACCCTCAATGAATGTAGGTATGTGAAATCTGGCTAGTACAACAGAGGTCGCCAGCCAAAGGTACAAAAAAGTACCAAGTATGCATCCAAATTGACCTACGAGTTACTTTTGACAAAAGAAAAGAAGGGACAGGTCGAGAACCCTCCCAAGGGGATTACATGCACAGGACGCATGAGGAAAGAAATGAGGAGAAGACCTAGAAAAGAGAGAGTGTGGGGGAGAGACACAACACACAGAGACCCTAGGAAAAGAGTTGTTGCAAGTGAACGCATGAGGGAGTGCAGATAATCCCTCGGTGGAATCATGTCTTGGAATGAGGGCGGCCTGATGTCAAGGTGATTGAGCAAGCAGATCCTATGGTTGGATGGAAAGGTGAACACCCACAGTTAGCTGGTTGGCTATAAATTGTAACAGCTAAGTATATCTACACCTTATGTAATTGAAATGATATGGTTGGATACATGTGTTTGTAATTATGAACAGGAATACTTGAGTTGTGAATTTGTTGTGTATTCCTGGAGATGGCCTATGTACATGTACGAAATACATTTGCATGGAAATTCTGATCCAGATGGATGTCGGTGGTGTTATCACATGAAGTTGTCTGAGTCATTTGTGATCATAGTTAATACCCAAGTCTTTATCCTTGCCCCGTCCATCTCTCTCTCGCAGGCCAAGTCCTAAATTTCTCCCTTCGACTGGTAAAATCATTTTTCCTCTTTGTTTAACGACCTGGTTTTCCTTGATGCCTTACCCGAATAAGTCTCAGTCCGGAGCTTTTTTGTTTTTCCATAACGATGGACACTCATTACCTTTTACTTCAGTCACTGGTATTTCTATTTTCCCAAGCCCACAGTAGGTCATCCAAGTCTGTGTTTACACAGGCATCAGTCATGAGCACCAAGCGCACACTCAAAGCAGTCTATCGTGGACTAAAGCAAGCAGGCAAGTTTAGTTTTCAATGACGAAGATTCCATGCAAAGTTCAGATTGGCAGCCCTCAAGCAATCAAAAGTAAAGTTGCACGAATTTTCAAGTCAGACAGAAGTCTAGAGTTGAAGATCAAATGTCGCGTGCCCTTCCTCAGTGGACGGGCACGATCTACTTCAGAATTAGAGTTTCGGGATTGTGGGTGCTTCTCCTTTTGGATTTCTCTGAAGTCCAAAGTGCATTCCAAGTGACGTGTGTCTTCCTCCTTCTGTGTCACATCAGCTACAGGAATTCATTCTTAGGGGGGCAATTATTGTCAGAACCCACGAGAAGATCCTAGTCGTTGGTTGGAAGGTGCAGACGTGGCAACCGATAAACAAATTCGCGAGTTCGCGATTCAGAGAATTCGCAAGGGGCAGAATGCCAACTTTGCGAAGTGTGAAGTTGCGAAGCACTCAGGAACTGGGCCCTGAGTCATGGCCTGAGTTCATGTGGGAAGTAGGCCTGGGAAGATAAGCTAGCACCCATTGCATGGAGCTAGACGATTCGGAGTTCCGAAGAAGCAATCGCAGCCATCGACTGCAAGGCAGATCCAATCGTCAATCTGAGTAAAGTGATGTCACCGATATGGGTATTGGGAACCTGGATTTGAGTGATGTGAAGACTCCTGAAGCGAAAAATTCCGAAGCACCGTTTGGGATAAGCACCAGATCGCAACCCAAGGTCATGTTGGAAAGAGGCCAAAGATACATGGTGCTCATTTGATGCTCCGCGTCCAAGGCTCTAAAACACCAAAATTGGCGCCATATCCACACGAGGTTTTAGCGGATCCTAAAATTGGTGGGTGGATAAAACTTTAGTGCTAGCACTAAAATAGCATGACCTTCTCGGTCACAGATCTCGATCAAACCGATAGCCCTAAATTTGTATGCTCATTCAGCATCGTATTAAATCATAGCAAGTGGTCATCCCTTGGTTATCTGGCCTTGTCTCGATCCCGAAGAAATATCAGTTAATGAACATAGGTCGGTAGTTGAAACCTAGACTCACTCCATAAATAGAAGGCATGGAAGCCTTGTCAGAAGGGTCAAAACTATCATCCCGAGGAAGATTCACGCTCACTCCGACAGAGGATGTACACAGGTGGAAATCTTTAGACAAGACGGCTAGATCAGCTCACACTTCTAGCAATGGTAAAGGGGTCTAAGTATAAATAGCTCAGTGTAAGAATTTGTTAAGGTCGTCAACTGGTTGAGCAGATCTCCCTATTTTGTAATATTTTGATGCCAGAATTGTTCTCTGGTTATGTATCAAATTTGAGACTTTCACATTAATAGAAGTCAACTTCTTTCATCTCTTTGTTCAAACTGTGTTGAAACACTCGGGCATGGATGATCCAGTTGAGTGTTGTGATTCTATTATAATGTAGGTTTGATTACAGTAGCGTCATGACCATTTTTAGTCAACTTCCCTATTATCTTATTTCCCCTTCCTTTGAGAGGCTTGGGTATGGAGGATCCAGTCGAGTTGTTGTAGTAGCATGATAATGTAGGTTTGATTATTATGCTGCTGTGACATATTTTGGTTTCTAAAACTTGAGTTCAAGAATTCTCTTGAGCCTGAGTTTTTCTTCACCAAGCTGCTTGAAAGTCGGATGCCCATAGTAGTCTTGTTCACCTCTCTCACTAAGTCTTCCTTATTTTCATACTTAAAATCAAATCATTGACTGAAGTTAATGAGGACCTCACTTCCATGTGCATTACTTGTCTAGTTTCTGTGTTAAAATAATTCTTCTACTGAGTTTTGTTCATTTGACCTCCACTCATAAAACCAACATCCACCAAAAATTTTGATGGGTACTGGGCTTATCCTCTCGCAATCTGAGGGTGACTCTCAGTGCTAACAGTCTTGGCGTCATTTTCAGGGAACGAATTGAAGACATTTCCCTGGGATAGAACGACAAAGAAATTTTGATTCTGAAGGTGCATCAGGAATTAGTACCTTGAAGATTGCAACTTGCACCTGGCGACTCCACTATTTCAGTTGTGGCTCCCAAAGGCAGACACACGAGGTCTACTCCACGGTTTCCTCTGTCTACACCTGTAGCTGACCCAGAAAAGATTATTAGAAAAGGAAAGACCCCTCAAGAAGGGAGTTCAACTGTTGTATCAGGTGATTATGGTAATGTACATGATTCTTCTTTGAAAACTCCGGTAGCTGCATTTATTTCTCTCATTATACCATCTGTTGGAGTTTCCAAAAGTTTAAATTTTGGGAGTTTCCCTGTCGAATTCTCCCCTTCTATGCCTCATTTGGAAGAAATCTTTGACACCCATGTTTCTCCTAAGATTGTAAAGTGGTTTAGACCCAGAAGCTTATAATATTTTCCCACTTGTCATAGTTGTTTCATCTAAAGAGGGGGAAACTTCTTTTCCTTTGAGCCCTATACTATTTTTCTCCAACACCCAGTCATTTCCTCCTTCCCCTAGATACACAGCTGCAGTCTCACCTGTCCAAAATTCATCTCCCCCTTGTTCTCCTACAGTCCACATCCCAATGGCAGGTGTGAATCCTCCCAAAAATAGAATGGATGCCATATTGGTTTCTAGGTATGCCCCTCTTGTTTTTCCTCGGCCTACGAATCCCCTCCCGACTGGACATTACCTCAAGTACATGCAAAAGTTTACAGGAGAGGAAGACATAACTGTTGAAGAGCACCTTTCATCCTTTTAAAGTTATGCAGATAATCTAAATATTGAAAATGAAGATGTTTGGTTGAGAGTTTTTGTACAGAGCCTTGATGGTGAGGCTAGAAAATGGTTCAGGGGTTTGACTCCTGGATCTATTAATGGGATTGAAGCTCTAGATGATGCATTTTTAAGACATTGGGGAGATAAAAAATATTTACTTTATTATATTATGGAGTTTGGGTCACTTAAGAGAGAAGAGGGGGAATCTGTTTCAGACTTTTCAAAGAGATTTAATAAGATGTACAATAAGATCCCCACTGAAATTAAGCCTACTGAAACCTCTTCCAAGATCACTTATGCTAGTGCTTTTGACCTTGAGTTTTGCCTCCTGCTAAGGGAAAGAAGAGCTACCTCCTTGGCTCGTATGCAAGACGCAGCCCTTGAAGTAGAATCCAATATATTGGTAGTTGATAAACTCAGGAGTAGGTCTGATAGAGACAGAAGAAAAGGCAAGTACAAAGCTTCAATCTTTGGTTCCTCTACTTCTCACCCTCAAGTTGATGAGTTAACAAAACTGGTCAAATCATTGTCTACAGGAATGGAGAAACTGAAATTTGAGGGGAAACAGGGCTATATGAACGCCCAAAATATTGACAACAAGGGAAATTTCACGAGACCAAATAATGCCCCTCAGATCATCCAGAGGGATCAAAGAAATAGGGATAGGGATGATCAAAATATCCAAACCCCTCTTCAAAATAACCTAGTTACTAATTAGGAAGGAGAGGAAGAAGAGATTGATCCTGAAATTCATTGTCTTGGTGACACCTCTTCATCCCCTCATTTAACTCAGTCTGCATATGAAGAGTCCCTCATGGATAGCCAACTAAATGAGATGAGAAAAGGAGAAAGTACCAAAGACAGCCCAAACATATATAACCTCAAGTCCAGGAAGAAGGAGGGGAAGCCTGATATTCCTGATCATCCCGGTCAAGCATAAGATCCTATTAAAAAGGGGGCAGATGGCAGCAAGGAAAAAGAGGTACAAAACCCCCAAGCAGTGATTAAGACCCCTGTCCTAGAAGTAAAGTAAATTTTGAAGCCTCACCCCTCTTTTATCTTTGAGAATGAGATTCAAAAGATCAAAATTCCTATGCCTTTCTTGGATCTATTCAAAAATGAAGATTTCAAAAGGTACCTCTCCAAAGTGTTGCAGCCTGAGCCTTCATCTTATTCCACGGATTCAGTCAACCTCCAAGATGAAAATCTCGTTTTCATATTGGGACCCTTGGTGGAGGATAGAGATGACTCCTCCCCCCCCTTTCTATACCTCATTGAACATCCATGATAAGGTATTGCACAACTACTTGATTGATTCAGGGGCATCTCACAATATTATGCCTAAGATTTCCATGGAGGAGCTCGGGGTGGAGGTCACAAAGAATTATCATGACCTGTACTCGTTTGATTCCAGGAAGGTGAAATGTCTCGGGGTTATTAAAGACTTGGTTGTTTCCTTGTTTCAGTTTCCAATGAAAAGTGTGGTCATGGATATTGTGGTGGTTGATGTTCCCCCTAAGTTTGGGATGATGTTGTCTAGATCTTGGATTAAAAGGATGGGGAGAACGTTGCAAATGGATATGTCATATGCCACTATTCCTATGTTTTGAGGTGAACAGAGAAGGCTTTATAGGGAAGCACAGCTTGCTTACATCATCAGTGATGAAGCAAATCCGACCAATCACCCGATTTTTGCATAGACACTAATCTGAGAACAAGTATGTTGCAACTCACTAATGGTCCTCAAGCACCTATTGAAATCAGAAAGAATCCCATTACCTCTCGTGAAGATCCTCCTTCAAATTTCTATGTTTGGAGAATGTTTTTGATGGAGCCTCTTCCAGGGAAAGTGTTGGGGTTGGGGTAGTTTTCATTTCCCCTACCCAAGAAACCATATCTCTGTCTTTTGAGATGGAAGTTGAAACAACAAATAATGTGGAATAATATGAGGCTCTTGTTTTGGGTCTAAGAGCTTCCAAAGACATGAAGATTGAGGAGCTAGCAGTATTTGGAGATGTTGAGTTAATTGTCCATCAGGTCAGAAATATGTATCAGGCTAAGCACCCTAGGTTAAGGGCCTACAAAAATGAAGTAAGGGATCTCGTTGATAGTTTCTTCTTGGATTTTAATATCTCCTATCATAGTTGTTGCATCTAAAGAGGGGGGGACTTATTTTCCTTAGAGTCCTATACCATTTTTCTCCAACACCCAGTCATTTCCTCCTTCTCCTAGATACACAGCTACAGTCTCACCTCTCCAAAATTCATCTCCCCCTTGTTCTCCTATAGTCCACATCCCAATGGGAGGTGTTAATCCTCCCAGAAACAGAATGGATTCCATATTGGTTGCTAGGTATGCCCCTCTTAACTTGCCTCAGCTTATGAATCCCCTCCCGACTGGAGATTACTTCAAGTACATGCCCAAGTTTACAAGAGAGGAACACATAAAGACTTGGATTTTAATATCTCATGTGTTCCAAGAGAGGAAAACTCTATGGCAGATTCATTGGCTGTGTCGGCCAGTAATTTCAAGGTCCCCTTGCCCCCAAAGCTCAAGTATGAGGTTGAAGTAAAGTATAGACCCTCTATTCCTGACAATGTCAAGGATTGGAAGGTCTTTGAGGATGATATTGAGATAAAAAAGTTTCTTGAGACTGTGGAGGAATTTTCTGATTTGCATATTGATCAGGATCAAGATATTGAAGAAATATCTCATGTTGATTCTTTTTTGAATAAAATTATTGACCATCATATTGTTCAGTTGCCAAGTAACCATATTCCAAAGGGACTTGTCCCATTGGAGAGATTATTTGACAGAAATGATGTTGTTGTAAAGGTTAAAGGTTCAACTGAAGAGGCTGATGTGACTGAATGCAATTTAGGAATAGAGGAGGATCCCAGGTATGTCAAATTTTCTAGTAGTCTGTCAAAGGAACAAAGGGTTGAGTATGTCAACATTTTGAGGGAGTTTGCTGATGTTTTTTCTTGGAAATAAGAAGACTTAAGAACATATGACATCAACATCATGGAACACAAAATCCCTTTGAAAGAAGAGGCCAAACCTTTTAGGCAGAAACTCAGACAGATAAACCCCATGTTGCTTCATTTATGGAAAGGGAAGTGAAGAAGTTGTTGGATGCCCAGATCATCATCCCCTTGAGGTTTTCAGAATGGATGGATAATTTGGTCCCTGTGAAGAAGAAGAATGGAGAAATCAGATTATGTGTAGACTTCAGAAATTTGAACAGGGGCTCTAAAAAGGACAACTACCCCTTGCCAAAGATGGAGCACATTTTACAGAAAGTGATTGGTTCATCTAGGATGTCTATGATTGATGGCTTCTCTGGCTACAATCAGATCTTGGTCCTGCCTAAAAATAAAGAGAAGACATCTTTCACTATTCCTTGGGGCACATTCATGTATGCTAAAATGCCCTTTGGATTGATGAATGCAAGAGCAACCTTCCAGTGAGCCATGGACATTGTCTTCATTTGGGAAAAGGAAAAATTTGTAGTCATCTATCTCGATGACATTACAGTATTCTCAAGGTCTAACAAAGAGCATTGTCATCATTTGAAAAAGGTCTTCCTGAAGTCTAGGAGGTTTGGTCTCTCCCTAAATCCTAAAAAATACTTATTTGTTATGAAAGAGGGAAAATTGATGCGGCGTATTGTGTCAGCTAAAGGGGTGAGAATTGATCAAAGTAGAGTATAGGCCATCCATACCTTATCTTTTCCCAGATTTAAGAAAGAGGTTCAGTATTTCTTGGGTAAAATCAACTTTATGAGGAGGTCGGTTTCAAATTTTGTTGAGTTGGTTAAACACATTACAGCCATGCTTAGAAAGGGGAATGACGTGAAATGGACTGCTCAGTCCAAAAATTCTTTCGACCAAATCAAGAGGGCTTTGACTGAAGCACCTGTGCTCATCATCCCTAACTATTCTAAAGAATTTCTTATTTTTTCTTTTGCCTCATCTGATACATTGGATGTTGTCTTTCTACAGAAAAATATAGAGGGATTAGAGCAACCTATTTCCTTTTTCAGCAGAGCATTGAGGGATGCAGAGACGAGATACAACATAATGAAGAAGCAGGCATATGCTTTGGTCAAATCCCTCAAGGCTTTCATAATTTATGTCCTGCATTCAAATATTATTGCATATGTCCCCTCAACCTCAGTAAAATAAATATTGATCCAGCCTGATATAGATGGGAAAAGAAGCAAATGGATTGACAAAATTCTAGAGTTTGATCTGGAAATGAAACCCACCAAATTGGTGAAAGGCCAAGGTTTAGACAGGTTACTGGCTGAATCAAATTTCAAGGCATTGGGGATTAATTTCATGAACACACACTCACAAAATCAACAAACTGATATTGTTGATAAAGACTCTCATGTCATCCACAAATTAGCAGGATGCACTTGGTATAAAGACATCATATATTTCCTGCAAAAGCTAAGGCCTCCCAATGATTTAGACAAAAACAAGGTGAGAGATTTGAAACTCAAAGCAATCAAATATTGTCTCATTGATCAGGTTTTGTACTGGAAGGATCCTCTGGGAGTTCTGTTAAGATGTCTAGACCCACAGGAAGCCCAAAAATCTATAGATGATTTCCATGATAGCTTATGTGGGGGCCATCATTTCTGGAGGACCACAGCTTATAAAATCCTTAGAGCTAGGTATTTTTGGCCCATGCTTTTTACTAATGTTTGTGCAAATATTAGAGTTGTTTTCAAGTGTCAAAATTTTGTTGGAAAGCAGCAGCTCAAATCTTTTCCTTTGAAACCTGTAATGGTTTCTGGACCTTTTCAGCAGTGGGGTCTTGACTTCATTGAAGAGATCCACCCAGCCTCAAGTGGTCAGTGCAAGTGGATTTTGACTGCCACTGATTATTTTACCAAATGGATAGAAGCAACTCCTACAAGGAGGGCCTCCCACAAGGTAATCATAAGCTTCCTTGAAGATATCATGGTCATATTTGGTTGTCCAAGAAGGATTGTACAGACAATGTTGCCTCCTTCAGAGTTGAGCCATTCACCATTTTTTGTGAGCAGTACGGGATTACATTAATCCATTCCACCACCTACTACCCTCAGGGAAATGTTTTAGCAGAGTCCTCTAACAAAATCCTCATAAAGATCATCAAAAAATTGTTAGAAGACAACAAGAAATCCTAGGATTCAAAGTTGAAATTCACCTTATGGGATGATAGAACTACAACAAAGAGGTCACTTGGCATTTCCCCTTTTCAACTTATGTATGGGGTTGAGGATATTTTTCCTACTCATCTTGCCATGCTTGTGGAAAAATTCCTCCAAGACTACCAAGAAGAACCTAATGATATGGTCAGGAGGATATTGCAGTTGGTAGAAGTACAGCAGATCAGGGAGCAGTTGCTTGACAAAACACAGGATCATCTGCAGAAAATAAAACATGCCTTTGATAAGAGGACAAGCAAGGAAGGTTTTCAGCTGGGGGACCTAGTGCTCAAGTGGGATTCCCCCAAGCAAGACAAAGGCAAGCATGGTAAATTTGAATCCTTATGGATTGGCCCCTTCAAGATTTTTGAGGTATTTTCAAACAACACTTATAAATTGCAGAACTTGGAGGATTCTGAAGTTTTTGGTGGCCCTGTCAATGGTCACTTTCTTAAGAAAAAAAATTGTTTAAGCCGTGATCATCTTCCCACCATTGTAATTACCATTTCCTTTTATGTTTATTTTGATGAGGAGACTCCATAACCCAAGGCTAAGGCATTGAAGTTGTGTGTTCTTGGCACCTCGCAGGGAGCATGCTATCCCCTGTGGAGCCAATGTTACAAAATGAAGTTCTATGAGTCATATGTGATTGTCGTTAATACCCAATTATGTGTCCTTTCCCCATCCATATCTCTCTCTTGCAGGCCAGGTCCTAAATTTTTCCCTTCGAATGGTAAAATTGTTTTTCCTCTTTGTTTGACGACTTGGTTTTCCTTGATGCCTTACCCGAATAAGTCTCAGTCAGAAGCTTTTCCATTTTTCTCTAATGATGGACACTCATTATCTTTTGCTTCAATCACTGGTATTTATGTTTTCCTAAGCCCGTAGTAGGTCGTCCAAGTCTGTGTTTACACAGGAATCATCCATGATCACCAAGCGCACACTCAAAGCAGTCTATCGTGGACTCAAGCAAGTAGGCAAGTTCGGTTTTCAATGACGGAGATTCCATGGAAAGTTTAGATTAGCGGCCCTCAGGTGATCGGAAGTATAAATTTGCATGAAGTTTAAAGTCAGATAGAAGTCCAAAGTTGAATATCAAATGTCGTGTGTCCTTCCTCGGTGGACGGGCATGATCTACTTTGGATTTCGGGTTTCAGGATTGTGGGTGATTCTCCTTTCGACTTTCTCTGAAGACCGAAGTGCATTCCAAGTGATGCGTGTCTTCCTCCTTCCGCATCAAGTTAGTTGCAAGAAGCCATTCTCAGGGGGAAATTCTTGTCAGCAAGAAGATCCTAGCCGTTGGTTGGAAGGTGGGGACGTGGCAACCGATAAACGAATTCGCGAGTTCGTGATTTAGAGAATTCGCAAGGGGTAGAATTCCAACTTCGCGAAGTGCGAAGTTGCGAAGCGCTCACGAATTGGGCCCCTAGTCATGGCCCGAGGTCATGTGGGAAGCAGGCCTAGGAAGAGAAGCTAGCACCCATTGCATGGAGCTTGATGATTCGGAGTTTCAAAGAAGCAATTGCAGCCGTCGACTGCGAGGCAGATCCAATCGTCGATTTGAGTAAAGTGATGTCATCGATCTGGGTATCGGGAACCCGGAGTCGGGTGATGTGAATACTCCCAAAGCATGAAATCCCAAAGCACCATTTGGGATAAGCGCCAGGTCGCAGCCCGAGGTCACGTTGGAAAGAGGCCAAAGATACATGGTGCTAATCCACTACTCTGCGTCCAAGGCTCTAAAACGCCAAAATTGACGTTGTATCCACGCAGGGTTTTAGAGGATCCTAAAATTGGTGGGCGGATAACAATTCAGCTGTAGCACTAAAATAGCATGACCGTATCAGTCACAGATATTGATCAGACCAATGGACCCGAATTTGTATGCTCATTCAACATCGTATTAAATCGTAGAAAGTGGTCATCCCTTGGTCATCTATCCTTGTCTCGATCCTGAGGAAATATCAGTTAATGAACACAGGCCAGTAGTTGAAACCTTGGCTCACTCCATAAATAGAAGGCATGGAAGCCCTGCCAGAAGGGTCAAAATTGTCAGCCCAAGGAAGATTCACGCTCACTCTGATATAGGATGTACACAGGTGGAAATCTTTAGACAAGACATCTAGATCAGCTCACACTTCTAACAGTGGTAAAGGGGTCGTAGTATAAATAGCTCAGTGTAAGAATTTGTTAAGGTCGTCAACTGGTTTAGCAGAGCTCCCTATTTTGTAATATTTTGATGCCAGAACTATTCTCTGGTTATGTATCAAATTTGAGACTTTCACATTAATAAAAGTCAGCTTATTTCATCTCTTTGTTCAAACTATGCTGAAACACTCGGGCATGGAGGATCCAGTCGAGGGTTGTGATTCTATTGTAATGTAGGTTTGATTACAGTAGTGGCATGATCAGTTTTAGTCAGCTTCCTTGTTATCTTATTTCCCCTTTACGTTGAGAGGCTCGGGAATGGAGGATCTAGTCAATTTGTTGTAGTAGCATGATAATGTAGGTTTGATTATTATGTTTATGTGACATATTTCAGTGTCTGAAGCTTGAGTTCAAGAGTGCTCTTGATCCTGAGTTTTTCTTCACCAAGCTGCTTGAAAGTCGAATTCCCATAGAATTCTTGTTCACCTCTCTCACTAAGTCTTCTTTATGTTCACACTTAAAATCAAATCACTTAATGAAGTTAATGAGGCCCTCACTTCCCTGTGCATTGCTTGTCCAGATTTTGTGTTAAAATCATTCTTGTACTGATTTTGTCCATTTGACCTCCACTCATAAAACCAACATCCACCAAAAATTCTAGTGGGTGTTGAGCTTATCCTATCGCAATATAAGGGTGACTCTCAATGCTAACAGGTGGTATCCCACCTATTCCAACTGGTTCATTTTGGCATCTTTTCAGTTTGGCAGTTTTTTCCTAGTTTTTGGGTCCCCAACTTCTGGGGCCATTTTGAGGCCCTAAGAAACATTTTTAGAGCTCGCCACAATTACACTAAAAGTAGAGTTCAATTATAATAGCAACATGTGTATCCATGAGATGGACCTTTCCAACGGGATATTGTACTCCTAAATCGGAGATCGTATGCAAAAGTTACGACACCAGCAAGTTGATGTATTAACTTACCCCAACGGGGCCCGCGTGACTTTTGGCACTTCATCTCCTAGCATTAGGTTTTTGGATGTCTTGGGTTTTGGCATTAATGTTTATTGTAAAAAGGCCTTCAGAGCCTCATTGTAATCATCTTCTTGTGAATGAGCGCAGCCGTCACATCTCTTCTCAAAGATAAGTCGTCGTCATTCCAGCAAGCTTGTTTTCCACTGCATTTTACAGTTTCATCTTATTTCCTTATTGAATAGAAACCAGTTTTACTGTATCTCTGTTATTTTTTGTTAAACATATTTTAATAATCTGTATTCATTTCATTCTACTCATAAAATCCAGATCAGTGGTATCATAACATTTTGATCCTTATCATTCTTAATGCATGTCCCCAACGAGGTCAGGGTGCAAAGAATTGGGTCTCGAGCTTGTTTCTCTTGAAGAAAAAATATCATGCATGCCCAAGCAACCTCTCATGGAGGGAGAAAAGAAAGATGACGGGACAGGATATCCTTTCAAATTATTTCTTGAGGAATCCCTCACGCAATAGAGGAACGAGATGATGGATAGTTTTGTGCAAATCCTTCGGCGACTACTGACAGGCGACGCATCTTCCTCGAGTGGAGGCGTCGCCCCATTCAAGGTAAAAATAAACTTTGATATTTCTATATTTGAAGGTCATATAAAAACAGATGTTGTAGACAAATGGTTAAATCTACTAGAAGGGTATTTTTCTGTCCATAACTTTTCGAATAGAGAAATATTTTATTTTTCACTCCTAAAAGTGGTTCCCCATGTCAAATATTGGTGGAAAACTTTCTGTGCGTAAAAGGAAACAGAGGAACCCTCATTATTTACAGTCACCTGGGAATCCTTCAGGGATGTTATTAAGTAACAATACTACCCTGTCAGAAGTTATGATGACTTGTATGCAAAATGGACCACATTGCAGAAAGAAAGAGACCAAGTAGTGCCAGAGTTCACAAATATCTTCCATACCTTTTGCACCAAGCTGGGTATCAAAGATTATGAGCGGCATCTAGTGATCAAGTATCGTGGTGCTCTGCATAGATACATCCAGACCAAAATGGAATTTTTGTACATCTCATCCTTGGGCGTGGCCTATCGATATGTTGTCAAAATCGAGCAGAAGCTCAAACAAAAGATGTGGCAATTTCGGCCTGGGAACCCCTCACATCAAAATCCAGGAAACAGCAGCCCCAACCCACAGAACAAAGGACAGAGAAAATATGGACAAAATCAGGACAACCATTCCAAGCCGCAAGCAAAAAAGGCCATCAGAAAGACAAAGAAAGATACTGGGAAGCGGTGTGATTTCCATAAGATCCCTTGGCATAACATTGTTGATTGTCGCTCAAAGTAGTCGTTGGTGGATGAAGTGAAAGCCTCTAAATCAGATGCAGGTTTCGACTCTGATTCAGAAATAGAAAGGGGGATATGGATCATTGACGTAGAACCCAATGACATTTTTTCTACCACCAAGCTCCAACCCGATGAACCAGACGAGCCAAAAGAAGGCGAGCACCTTTTCCATTCATAGATGTGGGTAAAAGGAACTCCATTGCACTTCATCATTGATAGCGGTATCCAGAAGAACCTCATATCAACAGAGGTCACTAAGTGACTAGCCCTGTCGACGACGCCGCATCCACATCCCTACACCATTGGATGGCTCCACCAAGGAAGCGATCTATGTGTCCGCAAATAGTGTCGACTGTCATACGACATAAATCCCTCCAAAGACGAGTTATTGTGTGATGTTGATCCTCTTGAAGTTTGTAATGTTCTTTTGGGAAAACCTTATTTATGGAAACGTCATGTTGTAATGAGTCTAGGCCTTGTAGTGTTATTATTACTTTGAATAGGAAATTGTACAGGATACCCGAGGCAGTCCCACGTAGTGCTATTTCCTTGATCTTTGTCAAGCAATGCAGGAAGGTCATCTCTCAAACCGAGAAATTTTTCTTTTTTCGTGATCCACTCTCAGTGTCAGCAAAAGATCGCAACCACATCCAGGGCCTCGGAGTCCAATCTCTCCACACAATAGAAGCAATTGGATAAGGTCATGGAAGAATACTCATATGTCTTCTCCTCACCTACTAGGGTACCTCTACACTGCCAGGTCAAGCATCCCATCGATCTGACCCCTGATGCACTGCTACCCAATGGGCCAGTCTACTATTGCTCTCTGTTAGAAAACGAGGAGATGAAGAGGCAGATCCAAGAACTGCTCCACAAGGGGCACATCCTTCCCAGCTCATCGCCTTGTGGGAGCCCAATCATGTTGGTGCAAAAGAAAGACAGGACCTAGAAACTCTGCATTGATTATCGGGCCCTCAATAAAATCACAGTCGGGAACCGGTACCCGATTCCCCAAATCGAGGAACTCCTTGATCAACTCATGGGGGAAAAATATTTCAATAATATTGATCTGAAGTCTAGCTACCACCATATCCCAATAGAATAGACGGATGTATGGAAGACTGCCTTCAAGTCCAAAGAAGGTCTTTTTGAATGGTTGGTCATGCCCTTTTGTTTGACAAATGCTCCAGCAACTTTCATGAGGATAATGGACGATATCCTGCGACCTTTCACCAACACTTTTGTAGTGGCGTATCTAGATGACATCCTCATATACAACAAGACTTGGGTGGAACACGTGTATCATATTCAACAGGTTCTGCACACCCTGTGGTAGCACAAGCTATATTCCAAATTTGAAAAATGATCCTTCGGCATGGACAGGGTCCATTACCTAAGCTACATCTTTGATTAGCATGGTGTGCATGTGGATCTAGCCAATATCCATTTCATCCATGACTAGCCATCCCAACCCACACTCACTGAGCTTCAAAACTTCTTGGGCCTTTCCAATTTCTATCGCAGGTTCGTGTTGGGATTCTCTCATATCGCATAGGCCCTCAGCCAAGTAACCAGAGGTAGTGGTAAGGAAAAATTTGTGTGGTACATGTCCCAACATCAACATTTTGATGATTTGAAGTAGTGTTTCTGCTCATCCCCAGTAATTTCATTACTCAACCTACAGCAGCCATTTGAGATCGAGACAGATGCTTCAGACTATGTTGTGGGCATCGTTCTCACTCAACACCACCACCCCGTGGAATATCATAGTGAGACACTATCAGATGTTGTCTGTAAGTACCCTAATTATGATAAAGAAATGTAGTCCATTGTGCAATCCTGTCACCAGTGGAGACATTACATTCTTGGGAAGGAGACAGTCATCCACACTGATCATAAGCCACTGCAGTTCATGCAAACACAAGGAAAATTGCAGAATGACCGCCATCAGAAGTGGTCCACATACTTGCAATAGTTCCACCTCAACATCAAGTATAAAATAGGAAGTACCAACCGAGTTATCGATTGCCTCATCTGACCTCAAGTCGCGGAACTCACCATGGTGTAGACTCTTACAGACATGAGAACTTTGGATGGCCCCACCTCTATGAGAAATACCCTGACTTCGCCACCACCTACCAAATGTAGGGCGCAAACTCAGTTGTTTCTAATTTGTATATTTAGGATGGGCTATTGTGTTGTCTGGCCCATCTTTGTGCTCCATCAAGCGAGTGAGAAAAGTTGATTTGGGAAGCTCAGTACAATCAGGTGGCAGGACACTTCAACGTCAAAAAGATAGTGGCAGTGTTGTAGAAACGTTTCTACTGGCCGAAACGTCAACGAGATGTCGACAAGTATATCAGGTCATGCACCTCCTATGTTATTTCCAAATCAACCACTAAGAAACAGGGCCTGTACACCCCTCTGCCTACTCCTGACAGGCCATGGGAATCCATATCAATGGACTACATATCGGGACTTCCGTCCACCAAGAGGGGAAATGACTGTGTTTGCTTTGTTGTCGATGGTGATTATGGTCGCCTGCAAGAAGAGAATCACAGTAGAGGCCACTGCCATTCTCTTGTTTGAATGAGTTTGACTACATTTTGGAATCCCACAAACCATTGTCTCAGATTGGGACAGTCGGTTCCTCAGCACATTTTTTTCAAGCCTCTAGTCACTATTGGACACCAAGCTCACCAAATCCACTGCCTTCCACCCCCAGACAGATGGCCAAACCAAGGTTATCAATCCGACGATCGGGCATATCCTACACATGTACAATTCCAAGCACCCCCACACATGGGACGAGTGTCTTCCCTATGTCCAGCATAGCTACAACTGAGCCCTACATAGCTCAACTAGCCACATCCCCTTTCATGTGGGGTTGGGATTCCAACCATTGGGCCCCATGGATGTTGCACTACCCTTGGAGGCCACCTCGGTCAACTCGTCCCCTTCTCCACCTAAAGCTGACAAATCCACCTGGTTCATTGAGCATATCCAACACATCCATCAACAGGTTCGGGATATTTTACAGAAGTCCAATTCCAAGTACAAGCAGCACCATGATCAACATCGGGTGCCACATAAATTTCAAGTGGGAGACAAAGTTTGGTTGCACTTGCGGAAAGAACGCCTTACAAAGACCCATCGAAAGCTTTTCCCATTCCATTATGGGTCATACAACATCACCAAGGTTGTGGCTGACAATGATTTTGATCTCAACATTCCCCCTTTCCTTTGCCTGCACCCAGTATTCAACGTGGTTTTCCTTCGGCCATATTTCCCACCATTATTGGACACCTCGGAGATAGTAGAGTAGTTAACACCAACAGAGCTCAACCTTGACTACATGTAATAGGAATCCAGTGATCAGATTCTAGACACACATGTCAAGGGCACTCGACATCAAAGGATCCATTTTTATCGAGTTGTCAAAGCAGGGTAGCTCTTGCACCAAGGCAAGTGGCTCACCCAAGGCCAAATTCAACAAAAATTTTCTCATATGATGGGGGAACTCAACGCAATGGATACCATTGCTTCCTAAGGGGGGAGGATTGATCCAGATGGATTTCGGTGGCCTCCCACCTATTCCAACTGGTTCATTCTGGCAGTTTTTTCCTATTTTTCAGGTCCCCAACTTTTGGGGCCATTTTGAGGCCCTAAATAACGTTTTTAGGGCTCGCCACAGCCAAACTATTAATATAGTTAGAGTCTAATGGCAACATGTGTATTCCTAGGATATACCTTTCCAATGGGATATCGTGTGCCTAAAACAGAGATCGTATGCAAAAGTTACGACCCCGGGAAGTTGATGTACTAGCTTACCCCAACGGGGCCCACATGACTTTTGGCGCTTCACCTCCTAGGGTTCAGTTTTTGGATGTATAGGATTTTGGAATTCATGTTTATTGTAAAATTTCCTTCAGATCCTCATTGTAATCATCTTCTTGTGAATAAGTGCAGTCGTCGCATCTCTTCTCAGAGATAAGTCGCCACCATTCCAGCAAGCTTGTTTTCCGCTGCATTTTACAGTTTCAGCTTATTTCCTTATTGAATAGAAACCAGTTTTACTGTATCTCTGTTATTTTGTGTTAAACATATTTTAATAATATGTATTCATTTCATTCTTCTCATAAAATCCGGATCAAAGTCCTTTTTCATTGATGGTAGGCTCTCTCTGTCTTTAGGAAAAGAAGTTGTAAGTATTTGCATGTGACAATCTTGTGTGTGATAAGTAAATCTGGAACTATACAAACTTATATATTTGTTTGTGCATGTGAATATATGAGTCATTGTTATATATTTTAAGTTGAAATAAGAACTGACACCCCCGCTTGTTACACATACTATTGTGTCCATTCATATATAAGCGTACACGTGTATCGCGGTGTTACCCTGGCTATGCAGTGATGAAGAAGGAATGCCTTAGTAGTTTCTGGAGCAAGGAGAGAGATTCTAAAGGCCTGGTAAGATTTTAGAAATCACTTAGAATATTTCCCTAAACTGCTAAGTCCTGAATCAGACTGATAACTTGGAGAAAAACCCATGTTTTAAGCCTAAAGGAATCGAAGTTGTTGGATCAATGCAGCAAATAGATCCTGGCCCTTCGTTAGAGTAGGCTATGATGCCTGGAGAGGTTGTATTCTAATTCAATGATATTCATTGATATATAGAAGAATTAAGAAGTTAGATGATCTCAATCGTTAGTTAGACTTGGTATTCAGAGTGACGAGAATGTTGGCGTGGTGAGCAACACATCTTTAAGGATAATATGTGTTGATACCTAATTTGTCAAAGGGTTGAGGATGGGATCCTATTGGACTTAGGCCTTTGGAAGGTCACCTTAATCTTCAGCCGTTGGATTTTCACGTGGATAGATCTCTACCATTAATCAAAGTGACCCAGAGTTGGGTCGATAGGGGGCTCCAACAAAGGAGACCCCAAGAGGAGATCTAGACCATATATTGGTGAAAAGATGAGAAGAAATATTAGTCACCCGCCAGAGGAGCATTGTCAGATGTTTATAGCAAGGGGCGGTGACGTCACGTTGATAAGGATGTTAGCATGGAAGCTAACATGTATTGAGAGGAGACATGCATCAATAGCTAATTGGTTGATAGAACGAAAGCGGACTCTGCTTAAGAATGTGAGATTTCTCTGCTACTAGAAGATACTTTGGATTTGCCAACTTCCTTTCCAGAGGACTCGGTCGATGAGTGTCCCCTACCTCTAGGTTGGGCCTTCTTCGAGGTGCTTCTCCCAGTTTTGTCACTTATGGAGTCATGTTTTCGAATCTCAGGTGGACTTTGACTTCTCTTCTTATGTCGTCGGTCCACATGACTGGTTGTGGGTTCATGTTGTAAATGCCTCTGTATGTCAGACAAGATTTGCAGCAAACCTGCGTTAATTTTTGTTTGTTTTTCTTGCCCCTTTATCAATCTCTCATTGTCATCCTTGCAACTCTGTAATTCATCCCTGAGGCTCCTTACAGTTTCAGCTAGATATGGAGGGGTTTCCACCACCCTCCTTTCGTCAGATTGGTTCGCCTCTATTGTGGGAGCCATCCCCCACTTCATGAAACGTCACCATCCTTTAGTCTTGAAGTTTTCCTATGATTTACTGACTGCTCGAGTGTTGAAAAAAACACTTATTGTTAGCTAACTTTCTATTAGTTCATGAACAATACACAGTTCAATTTCTTAAATTCACACACACAGTAGAAAGTTTCATTCTTTTCTTTACTAACATTTTTAACCAGAATTTTTAAGAAAGAGGTAAGGTAGAGTGTCACTCTTTTAAAATTACTCCAAATAGAGTTTTTAAGTGACTCGTCCATGAGCCCAAGCAGGCCAAGTGTTGTAACCATGCTCTGATACCAATTTGTAACACACCCACGATGGGGCGAAAATTTTAAAAAAAATTGTCCTCCTTACAGGAACAGATCCTTTCCCTCTACAATTCCTAATTTGGGTAGTCTAGGACTCAACCCGACCCTCTGGTCAAGGTTCTCTGATTCTCTAAGTCAAACAAGACTTAGAGGCCTTGATATTTGTTGGCCCTTGACCAAGTTTTGAGGATTCTTAGTCATGTTTGACCTAAGTTTGGGACTTCGACAGGATGTCGAAGGTGGAGCGCAAGACGAAGCGGAGATCGCGGGATCTCAGCCCCTTTTAGGGCCCTTTTTGGGATTCGAGATTATGTAATGGGTATGGGATGGCAGCCCATGGGTTTACCCATGTTTAGGCCTATTTTGTAATATATAAACAAGTAGCTAGGTGATGTAAAAAAGGGAAGAAGACCTAGTAGGCTGGTGTGCTAAGTGCTAGAGCTGGATCTATGTGATCAAGAGTTGTAAGTGCTTTGTGCATATTGTGTGAGGCTTGTAAGGCTAGTGCAAGTAACTGTAAGAGATTATGTGAAGGCTTGGTGTTGTACCCTAGCTAGAAGAAGGAGGATCTGGTGGAGTGCACGCAGATCTCATGTCTTCTGCGAAGTAGAACTTGGATGTTATGTGCCTGTAAGAAGCTTGACTAGAGATAATAAATAAGAGAAGAGTTGATGGACATAGCCCCAGGGTGGGGGTGAACCATGTACATGATATGTTGTTATGCTTTGTGTGATGTATTGATGTGTTTATGTGTTTACTTTCTTAGTGCTTTAATATAGATGAATGATAGATAGATCTGTTGATGCTTAGTGCTTAATAATATGGATGGATGTTAGATCTGATTTGTGTACACCTGCTTAACGCTTAAATACCTTAGATTTGAATGAGTACTATGTTACTATGTAATTAGGGTTTAACTACGATGTAACTAAGAATGGATATTGATGAATGTTAACTGTTGAGTGCTTTGTTAAGTTTTAGAATCACAGATCTGTGTCCCGGCTAAGGTTGCAGACATATGAGTCCTACAACCACCCCTACCTCTACCTCGGGTGATACTTCATTTGCTTCGCAGGTGTTGCTGAAAGGGCTGGTAGTTAGGGTTTTGTTGGTGCATTGTTGTAGCATTGAACCCTGGGTCTGCCCCTGTGCCAACAAATGGTTCTGTTGTTAGGAACTGAAA
>JZKD02S2183636.1:0-11790 GCA_000966675.3 Picea glauca
AGCTTTAACACCCTGCTTCTTTCACCTGCTGTATACAGATGAATCTCTGCTTCTGATTCCACTTGATGTTACCATAATTTCTCCCACCGTCTCTCCTTTGTTTGTGAACAAAGTAACGGTCTCCTCTTTCTGTTTTGTCTGAAATCTACAAACAAAAATCTGCTTTGATACCACTTGATGGTATCAGACTGTATCCCTTCACAATCCTCCTCTTGTCTGTGATACGCAAACAAAAAATCTGTTGGCTCTGATACCACTTGATGGTGTGTATCATAGTATTTTCTTTATCTACTTTGCCTCCCTCTGCCTATAGTCTACGGACAAAAAGTGGCTCTGATACCACTTGATGCAGACCCCCTACCTCAGTAGGGTTTTGCGACCTCCCGGTCTCTGGATCGATCTTCTTCTAAGCCGAAATGGATCTTCGGGCTCCTGCTGGAACCCTTTGAACGAATCCATAGGTCCTTCATGAAAACCCGCCCTGCGCAACTTAACACCAGACGCGAGCCTTACATCTCCATGCAACCACAACCTAGCCTTAGCTCAAGCGCCTTTCGCAACTCACGAGTTCGTGAGTCGAAGACCCTCGACTCCTCTTTCTCCAAATGCCGATACCTGAGATGCGATACGGGTATGGCTCCTCCTTGTTAGCGCCTTCCACACATAACCACCGGCTAGGGCTAAGTGCTAGCACTACTCGCAACTCACGACTTGGAGTGTTGAACCCTCGTGCTCCTCCTTTGCAAAATCCCGAAGCACGATAAGTCAGCGATGGGTTGACTCCTTTATCACTACTCGCAACTCACGACTTCGTGAGTTGGAGTGTTGAACCCTTGTGCTCCTCCTTTGCGAAACCCCAAAATGCGAAAGGTCAGCGATGGGTTGGCTCCTTCCAAGGTGACGTGTGTCCACCACCTGTCACTTGCTTCTAGCTTTCTCTGGGTGTTTGTTGCTATGCCACCTGTCAACCACGCGGTCCCCACCTAACAGATGTGCCACGTGTTCGCACCAGCCCTCGACGCTCGACACTTCGCGAATTCTGCAGTCGAAAAGAAATTATTTCAACCCCCGAACCCCCGATACGCAATACCACGCAGAGGTTCTGATCCAACAGTTATCCCATGGCTTGGATCCAACGGTCTGGATCTCCTTTCCTGCTTCTCGCAACTTGGGACTTCGCGAAACCAAGAATTTGGTCTGCCCTCCAAACTCATGAACCCCAAATTCGCGAAATGATCCAGATCTCTGCCACCTGTCCTCCAAAATGGACGGTCCTGATGCTTTCGAGACTTGACGAGTCCTCTTCCTTCTGCTGTTACGAGGTTTAAACCTCGCGCACCTTTTCTAGATCCGACGGCTCACGGTAACTCGACACTTCTCCCTCGAAGTTTCTGCCGCCCGTTCCACCGTTTTGTGCAGCTTCCCAGGGATTAAACCCCTCACACCTTCTCCCGGATCCGATGGCTATCAGTCCTTGGTGCTAGATCTGACGGTCCAGATCCTTTTTCCTGTGCACCTCCCAGGGACTAAACCCCGTGCGTGTATCCTTGATCCAACGACTCTCAAGCCACTGCGCTCCAGATCCAACAGCTGGCGCGATTTTGCGATCTCGACGATTACAAGTATGGGGTGCAGCCTCCTCTGCTCCTCCAACTTTCGATCCATGAATGTGTGGATATCCAAGGGTTTAAACCCCGTGTGCCTTCGCCTGATCCGATGGTTGTCGGGTATTGGCGCTAGATCTGACAATTCATATCTGTCCTCCTTGCACGCTCTCCTCCTGCTGCCTAGACGTAGATTCAACAGTCCGGATCTTTCTTCCCAGTGCTGATCCAACGACAACTGTGCTCTTCCTCCTAAGCTTTCTTGGCTTTTTGACTTAGAAGATTTTCTAAGTCTTAAAGGTCTCGACCTTCGACTCTTCCTCTTGCGAGCCCGGTTCCTTTGGGACTTGTCTACGTTATAGAAACACTGTCCCTTCTGAGCTTCGTCCTCTTAGAGATTTACTCCTGTGCACAGTTTGTGTTCGAGGATCTTGAATAACTCAGATTCGAGAAGTTTTCTTGAAAAGAAAACTCCTTACGCCCACCTGGCGTTCTCCTGCTCGATGCACACCTTGCAGAGCCTACAGAGTATTCAACAACCCCGTGAGTGTCTTCTCTTCGACACTTCTCTTTTTTCATAACTCGAAATAGAGTTTCCTAGTGCACTCTATGCACTCGCTCGATGCCCTCTTGGCAGAGCTCTACAAAACCTTCAGTAGTTCTGTCTTCCCTTAACTCGAGACAGAGTTCCTTCCTGTGCACTCCTTGCACCTTTGTTGATGAAGGTTCAACGCTATCCCTCTTGAGCTTTCCTAAGGTCGTCTCACCTCTGTCAACACACACCTTGCGGACTATGTGCACTCCTTGCACTCGAAAACTCCAAGACGAAAGAAATTGAAACTTATGAAATACTTCACCAGTTATGCATTCAAAAAACGAAATGCATAAAAACATGCAAACACATACAAACAATTCATGGCAGGAAAAACTTCTCTTATATTAATTCAGAAATGCCTATACAAGGTGTTTGCAAACGCTGGACTGTAACAAGTCTCAGCGCTCTCTCGAGACCTCTTTGCTCTGGTCTCTCCTCCTGTCTCTCTCATTCTTTGTCCTATCACCCTCTCTAATTACAAAGAGGGCTCTCTCGAGCTTATCCTCAACCTCACCATCTCTGAGCTTTCGCCCATCACCGAGCGGCTCCTATGGCTACATTACATAAATGGATGCCCAGTCCGGACTACGTCCTGGGCTTGCTGTAGGCAACCATTAAAGGAAACCTCAACCATTACCTGTACAAAGGCGTGGTCTGGCATTAAAAGCCTTACAACATTTATTGAAATTTCAAATTTCAAAATTGAGAGGGCGACGCCTCTCCCTTTCTCCATTAAATGCGTGCTGGATGTGCTGGCTGACTGGCACGCTATTGACATGGAGCGATGCTCCTGCATCAACAATATGTTTTTTGAGACTAGTTTGGATGAACTTACCCATATAATTAATGTAAAATTTGTCACAATAAGATTAAATTTGATAAACACTTTGAAAAAACATAAAAAAAATTATGAAATTTAAAAATAAGGTTGATATTTTTTTTAATCAAAATATTAAAAATATAATGACTAATTTTATAAATATAAAGGAGCAAAATTTAAGAAAAAAAAAAAATAAATAAAATTTTTGGAAGAAGGATGAAAGAAAAGGTTTTAAACTGAAGTCAAAAATGAAGTTCTAAAGCTATCTCATCAACAATTGGATTTTAGTCCGCTAGACTATTTTATTTTTATTATATAATGGACGGTTGATTTTGATTATATGATGTATTATTAGTTTAGATGCTATTTGTGATTATCTAGGTTCAAACAACGTTTAATTTGGCTATACAATATGACCATATTTCATAGTCTTTGAAGATTTCAAAATAACAAAGAAGATTATCCTTGAAGTGCCACGTAAGGGAGATTACATATTTTAGAGGTACATTATATATCAGGTTACATTGACTGATTTGCATTTACTTTAGCATATAGCATGGCATCGCAGTGAGTGATTTGCGTCCAGGCAGCCATTTGCAAAGCTTAACTTTACTTTCTTCACAAATTATTGCTATGTCGATCCAGCAATGCATAAGAAACATGAAGTTTTTTCCAACCAGCATCAGCATTTCCCTTCTTTTCAAGAATCGGAAAGAAATTGTAATTGTATGAACGGCATTGGATTAATAATCGTGAGATCCCAATAACTGTGTAGATTTGGAGGAGAATATGGCGAATGCAGGCGGGGCAAAGCGCATGGTGTACAGGGTTAAATCTTCGACGACAGAGAACGGGAAAAGAGTGTATTCGGTTCTTTCATGCGCGGATGATGTTGAGCACAGACGGCATCGTAAAAATCCTTTTGATATAAAATATGTCCAAGCCGTGCTTTCCACATTTGAAACGGTAAGCTTTCTAGCCACCAGTCAGTTGGCATCTCGCGAAAATGTAAATACTTCAATTCCAGAAGAGGATGTTTTGCAGTACAAGATAACTCTGTAGGCTAGACGAATTGCCTGTTTACAATGGAATGGGGAGATACGTGACAGCAGTCAATGACATTTTAATTCGCTTTCTTGTGCACAATTAGGGTTTTCCTTGGATAACTTGTCGACCTTAGACATTTCAATGCCCGTGATCTCGAATTATCTGCATTGTCCAATGTTCATGGAATATATTAATCTCATTTATCCATACGGTGAACGGTGAGCAGCGGAAGGACTTTGATGGCCAAATATGACTGAAAGGTCGATGATAGCTTCTACGAATGATGAGAATTTATAAAATTGCAAACATAGAACGCCGTGTAATTTGTAGTTTAATCGAAGGACAAGGCTAAGGGCATAACTGCCACCAAAACTCAGGTTGATAAGCAATGTAAATTATCTTGGTCGACGTCTGAAATACAATGCTGAACCTGATAGAAGTTTTTTTAGCTGACCACAAAGGACAAATACACAAAAATACTTTCTCAAATATTACACGACGAAAATCTCTGTTAAATGTTTGGTTCTCCATTTCTGAAACATAGCACACGTAGAAAGAGATAGTTATGGTGGTTATTGTGCAAAGCATGTCCATTGTCTATAATAATCAACCAAATGGAGTGTGATTATAAAGTCAATGCAATAAATGACACGTAAACAAGGGACTTATAGCCCACTCGCTTCACCAACACGGGTACTGTGGAAAACGGCTCTTTGTCTCAGTCTTGCACAGAGTGCTCTGTCTCCAACAAGGCTGCCAGGGCTGTTTCTTTGCCCTATACAAGATCTCTATCTTTCGGAGGCTGCTAGGGCTGTTTCTTTGCCCTGTACAAGATCTCTATCTTTCGGAGGCTGCTAGGGCTGTTTCTTTGCCCTGTACAAGATCTCTGTCTTTCGGAGGCTGCTAGGCTCCTCTTCGCTGTACAAGGATCTTTGCTCTTTTGAATGTATACAGACTTAGGTTCTTGACGGAAGTCTGTGTGCAACTCTAACTCTGTCTTCCTTGTGGCTGCAAAGCCTTCTTTGTGCAACTAATGGAAACAACGAACTGCAATCCTCTCTGTTCTCACACTTGTCTGCACACAAGAAACCACATGACATTGGAGTGGAAATTCCCTGTCCTCAATGAGCCAACCAATCTCAGGTCTCTACTCCGAATAGCCTATTGTTCAGTGACATGTAACTCTGTTCCTAAATCGGTTACCAGGCCCATGTTCGCTATTGTAATTTTCCTCCAAGGCAAGTGTCTAGCACTCAATTTACAAGTACCAATGGGTTCCCACTTCCAAGCCTCTATCTACAGCTGCTATTCAAAGCAACAAGATTTTCCATGATGGTGGACTCTGTCCTTGAAATAAATGCATCTCACAAATCTGCAATGCCATGAATTGGATAGTGCTTCAGCTTGGGAATCAAGTCACCTCTGAGTTTCATTCCATTGTCCATTATGATGGGACTAATCTCTTCCTTGATAGTCAGTTTGATGAAATCACTCACAAAGATGAATGAACGTGATCACGGTCTGCCGTTTCTTCATTCCATGATACTTAATTGCCATAATCTAATGCTCTTCCAATTTCCTATAGGTAGTACGACCTTGTCTAGTGCCTCTAGCCTTTTGGAAAGCCAAGCATGGTCTCAAATTAGCCCCAGCTGGTAAAAATATTGCTCAAAGGAGAGAGATATGGCCCGAGTGAGGAGAAATCCACCTAACAATGTCTAGAAACGCTCAGGCATGTAGGAATCCTCCTAGCAACATCTAAAAACGCCCAACAACATCTAAAAGCACCCAGGAAAGTAGGAATCCGCCCAACAACATCTAAAACCACCCAACAAAATTGTGGCTCGTCCAAGCAAAAGGAAGTCGACTAGGTTAAGTGGAGTCACCCAACTGCAAGGTAAGTCAACTAGCAATGCGAGGAATCGACTAGTGAGTAAAGTCGACCAGGTACGAGTCAAGTCAATTAGAAATGAGAGTGATTCGACCAATTGGAAGTTGAATCGACCAGGTAATGAGTTGACTAGGAAGGTGAGTCGACCAACAAAGGAATTAAAGTCAACCACTAATGAATTTAGTTGTATAGGGAGAGAGAGATTACTGCGCATGGTCCGTACGACCACGTGTGGCCTGTGGAAAAACAATAGACACCCCATCAATAAGAATTTGACCCAATGGTGTTCAAATTGACCAGGTAAGTGGAGACTCGGCCAGACAGTGAACAATTTGACCAAGTTGACATATAAAATCAACTCAAACAATTGATTGCTATTCCAAGGAGCAAGCAATGGTTCGAACAATGAGAAATCGGCTCAGCTGAACCATGTAGTGAGAAATCGGCCCAACTTTTTATAGAGTCCCGCAGGCAAGTGGGAATCGACCCAAACAAGTGGGAAAATGTCCTAGGGACTTGCAAAATGACCAAGGCAATGTAAATTTGACTTAGCATTTAATTTAGATGCCCAGGGGAATGTGAACTTTCCTAGGCACGAAGTAAAACGTCCCAGACAAGTGGGAGAATGTCCCAGCTATGTAGAGAGTCGCTCAAGAAATGAATCTCAATTCAAAGAGAGTGATGGCAGTTTGTAGGAGATAAAATTCTCCAACAACCATAAAAACGAATTTGGAAGCTTCCTGCATATTTGCAACAGACAATTTTTAATAGCCATTGATCTTAGACTTCGACGAGAAAATGGATGATAGACATTCCGGAGCTGTTGTGGTTCCTCATTTCCATTAGAATCTAATTACAGGAAACAATTTAAAAAAACAAGGGAATCCACATCTCATCTCAAAAATGAAGCAAACAACAAATTGATAGCTCAACATAATGAAATCAAACAAAAGCAATCACCATGAACTCAAAAGTTTTACACTGGAAACCCAAATGGGAAAACCAACTTCGAATGGGGCTCAATCTTTTCATTCTGGCAATCTTGGTTGCAATGCAATTGATGCTCTTTGTGCATCCTTCTCTCCTTGGCCCAAAGACCATTTGGGAGTGAAATTACCTGGGGAAATAAGGAGGGCTAGGGGGTAAGAGAAGGCCAATAGTCATGGCATTTCACTTCCCATTCCTCATCCTTCTCTCTTATTCATTTTCTTTTCATTTAATTGTTTTTTTTCTTCTCACATTCCATTTTGTCTAATTCAACATTTAATTTGCATTTGTTTACATTATTTTCCAACCTTCCTGAATTGCCTCGTTAAGTGTGCAGGGACTGAGTCTTACTCCCATTCATTGATTCGGATTCATTTCGGATCACACCTCCCCACCGAGAGGCTTTTTGGTCTCCTAAAGATCGAAGAAACCAATCTTGATCAATGTGCCTTTTGTTTGGAATGTGGCTCTGATTCTGGCCCTTGGAAACAACTCTGACTTTAGCTCTGGCTCGTGGCTTTGGTCCCTAGCTATGGCTTTGGCTCTGGTTTCTAGCTCGCTTGTTCCTGCAATGCAGAAGTTTTCTCACTGACTACTACCCTTCCTAATCAAATCATAATGAGGAAGGTGATGTACATTATGAAGGTGATGTACTACCCTTCCTTAATACTTCTTCGAACCCCCTTCTAGATCTTTCCTCTCTTTGACTAAATCTACATGAAGATTAAAACCACTTTATAACCCTTTTAAACCCCTTTTTAATGCTGGAAAGTGATTAATTGGCTTCTGAGACATTCCCGGACACTAGAAGTCCCTTTCTCATCATTCCAAATGCTCCTGATGAGTAGAATGATCGTGTGCATCCAATCCTCGGTCAAATCCCCAAGTAACCACTCTACTCGGATCTCGACCCCATCAAATTCTGGACTACCAAGCACTCCAATCCCTGGATCCCATAACAAGATGTGAACTGCAGTCCCCTGCGAAGTATAGTCCTGTAAGATACCGACATCATGAATCTCCTGAAGACCCCCAACTAATGAAACAGGTAGATACAACATCCATCCATCAAGGAGCCTCTCACATAAACCCATCTCCCAACTATCATCTCTGGCGGAAGCCATCCCCCCTGCTAACCAAGAAAATGATCTGCTGATATATCTGATCCTCAACCAAGGAGATCCATCCTGCCACAAAGCATACTCATCTCGACTTGTTCTCAAATTCCCCCAACAATGGAAAKAATCAATCATGCAAGTCTCTGAAACCCTCATGCGCTCTAGAAKAGCACCAAATCCTRCATCACATAGCTCYGAAGGTCTCATACCAAGTATCTCGGTGTCGACAAAACTGTAAAGCTTTGGACAAAGTATGCTGAYAGTCATGCTGTCCTGTCCATAATCACTAAACTYAGCCTCCATGTCAATTCACACTGCTGCCTGCAAAGTCCCATGCTCCCACAATAACGATATGATGTCAGCCCTACTTATATCTCTAGTGCCCCAGGGTCAAGAGAGGCTAGCATACTCTCCCAASCCAACATTGAAACAAGGGTAGCTACTGAGTCATGCCCTGACTCGTGATGCTGACATACCAAACATGCCTCCATGTGTCTCATGACATCATCATCGAGATCCCCCAAGGAGAATCTATCTCTATCCTGCTGACGAGTCTTGAAATGGCTAAGCTGTCCAACCATA
Source organism: Picea glauca (assembly GCA_000966675.3). Lineage (NCBI taxonomy): Eukaryota > Viridiplantae > Streptophyta > Pinopsida > Pinales > Pinaceae > Picea > Picea glauca. The sequence continues at coordinate 8,645 of JZKD02S2183636.1, forward strand.
GATACATCATGTACGGTCCTCAAGATCCCAGACACTGCCTGCTGCGACCATACCTCCTTCGAATTGACCTCATAGACCTCATCAGAAGCATCTGTCCATCTCTGCTCCCAGACCTCATCCTGCTGAGACTTTGAACCTGTATCCATCTCTGGAACATACTCTGTCCCATGGCTGAGGATGCTCTCCATCACACCCTAAGCCTCATATGAGTGTCTTGGATGAACCACCCCTATTCTGCTGTATATAATCCAGTCACTCCCGTCAGGTGGTCTCTGCCTACCAACTCTCCATGTCCCCTGCCACTGTCTATCTCCCCCTATGCTGTTGTCTATAATGAAAGTATCGGGGAAGGCTAACAAAACTAATTGCAACTGTATGTAGGACTGGAAAGTATCATAGACTTTGGTCAATCCCAAGGACTTGACCAAAAACTCATCCACTGGCACCCATGGTGAATAATCGCCTGTACTCATCACTAAACTCCTACCATCGGGTACAACAGTTGGTAACTCTACAAACTGCTGGTCAATCACTCTCCCTCCATCATCACTCATATAGCTGTTGCTACTGTGAAGGTGATCTCCCATAACTATGTACTACTGCAAGGGAGAGGAAACTCCATGCTCCAGGTATGTCTCCTCCCTGTAATCCAATGCGTCCCCCTGAATCCCACTGTACACCTCTGCATGCTTCTGTGAACTATCTCTCATCATCCTATGCCCCTGTATAGTCATGCAAGCTCCTATATCCTCTTGTCTCATCACGTATCCAAGGTGTACTACCGGATCAACTTCTACATGGATGTTAGCTGATCCTGGAACACAAATGTAAGTGTCCTCGTAACTGCCCCTGGCTCTGGAATCCCCATGTGTATGTGTATGACCAACTGTCTCAGAACTACACATGAATGGTGGTCCCTATGACACCTAGACATCCTTTATCGTCTCCTGGTCATATCCCTCCATAACCATCAACGATCCTGGGTATCCCTCACACGCCTCCATCATCTGGTGCTCCTCTACCAAACCACCAACATCCTCTGGCGAAGTGACTAAAGTAAACATAAGACTCTCTGCTGAGATAGATGTAGTAGATCTCTGACTAATCTCCTCAAGGAGCTTCTCTAATTTGGACCCTGATTCCTGAAGGGCTGTTTGCGTGCCTTCCAAAAATCCTCATGTGCTCACCAACTCATGAGTGAGTCAGTCCACCTCAATCTCCTTCTCCCTCAATGCCCTGTGATACATCTTGCTAACCTCCAATAAGTAATCCCTATCCATCAATAACTACTGGTAGTCGGACCTCATCACAGTCACTCTCTCCCTTAGTGTATGGAAGTCATCAATGGCAAGTCCCCCATCTGAATTATCAAGTGCCATCGAGGCCCTCCAACAAGATCCTGCCACTAATGCGTGTGTATCATCAATGCATCTAGTGGCTGCCATGATCATGTCCTCACTGACTCTCAACTGTCTTGTCAAGTGTCGTGACTCATGATCACAATCCTGCTGAGGTGCTACCTCATGCCTCTCACTGCTAGTGTCAACAATGGAATCCCCAACAACACACTCCTCAAAAGATAAGGCACTAAACTGCCCACTGTCCACTGTGCTACCGAGTCCTCCTGTATGCCACTGCACATCATCACCAACTGCTACCCCCATCTGAATCGCATTGTATCCTGTATGGGTAGCTGTATCCTTCTGTGCGCTCACTCTGCTAATGTCATTTGCACCTGGATCCCATACAGATGTGTCCAGACACGAGATATGGTCATCCCGACCAATCAGGAGTGTATCCTCATCACTGTAAACCGGTTCTGAAAGTGAGTATCCCAACAAGCTGTCGGTCTCCACAACCTGATCTAATAATAGACTCCCAAAAAGAGGTGACTTGCTCTCCTCATACTGATAGGTGTGCATATAGTCAATTGGCTCCAAGCCATGCCATTCCTCCTGGGTCTGTAGATCCATATGTCCCTTGTGTTCCAATACTACATAAGGCTCCTCTACCACCTCCAGAATGTCACTGATATCCTCATGTGTCATGTCTAACATAAATATCCGAGAAGGTAATGACTGTGTCACGCTCATCTCCATGGTAGGAACAATATCCCCTACGCATGGCCTCATACTAGGTGGTAACACATCTGAATCCTCACAAGTGTCACCACTACGCTGCGGTGTTGAGTCCTCAACACTGTTTGATAGGGAATCTAAAGAACATGCGCTAGCATCTTGTCCATCCAACTGTCAAACAAATGCGCAAGAGTCCTGTGACTGCTCTAATGAAGCATCTAAAGCCTCATCCTCATACTCATCCTCCTCATCACTGTCATAGTGCACCTCAATGTAATGCACTTTCCGTTTACCCCTGCATTGTGATCTGGCTCCCAAAGCTCTTTGCAACTGTAGCAAAGTTCCTTGCTCCTAATGGGTGTAGGCTCAATCTGTGCTCCTGTCAATCCACTAATTTGTGGGGATGTATCCTCTTTCCCTTGTCTACATCATGCTCTACTATTATGTATTTCTGATATCCACTCATATATGGCTTGATCCAATTTGACCTGAAGCTTTTCTTGGTTATCCATTCTCTTAGACTACTGAACAACGTGCTACTTTCTCATTATGCAATCAGATATTTTCTCCTTATGGAAGACCCCTCAAGCTGGGAGGAATCTTCGCTCTAATACCACTGTAATGTTCCCAAACAGATTTGCTTGGACCATGTTAAGTTTTATGGTTGTGGTGTTTCGTCAAACACTTTGCAGATTTCTCTTCTTAAGTTGCGTTAGGGTTTATTATGATGGTTTGGATTGTGTGTTTGCAGCAAGTAAATGATGTAGATATAGCAATGGCATATAATCAACAGATGCAAGACAAATAGCACAAGAAATAGCCACAAATACCTCAGATCTGATTTTATTTATAATAATAGCTGACCTCATACAAAATGGAGCAGATCTGGAATACATATAATAAAATAGAGTGTGTGGGTGATGATGCCTCCTGTTGACCGCAACTCCAACACCGGTGGTCAACTCATGTGCCATGAAGAGATGCATCATCAGATGCCATGTTGTTGAAGACTTTTGGTCCTACAGGGCAGTGTTTGGCCCCAACACTTTATTTTGTAATTGGAATTTC
>JZKD02S2183669.1:0-11864 GCA_000966675.3 Picea glauca
GGGGGGGGCAGAAGGGCAAGAGAGAGTGGGGGAAAAGAGATATATTTCATGTTAACAAGAAGCACTTTAGGAACACACATGCATTCCTAAAGCATGTACACATTATTTTTATTTCAATTTTTTTTTGGAATGCGCATGTGTTCTTTTTCACGTGTTTCTCAAGAACGAGCACACATTTTTTAGAATGTGCACACGTTCTTGAGAAATCGCACACGTTCTTTAGAATGCATAGTGTTCTTGGGAACATGCATGTGCTCTTGGGAACACGCCTACATGGCTTGCTGAGTGGAGGTTCAAGATTTTCCTAGCCTATCACATAAGGAACGTGTGTGCTTTCCTAGAAACACAGACACGTTCATGTGAGTGTGAGTTTGTGTTAACCCCCTTACCACTTTTTCGGCCACCAACTTTGTGCACTCACCCAATAATCCAATAATCCAATAATGAATTATATTTTATTAATTCATTTTAATATAAAACGTGATTAAAATAATCCAATATAATTAACATAATACTTTTCAAAATTCTCTAATAAAATATGAATTTTCAAAAAGCAAATTAAGATTATTATGCACCCCAACCTTGTAAACCATAAGTATAGCATACATGTTAGTCAAATTTCAAATCACTTTGTGAAAGAAAGTTTTTTTATCGAAAAAAAAAATCATTATATTCAATATTAAATATACATGTTATAAAACTATAAAAGTCCCAATCAAGAAATATGGGTCTGAAGTCATCAAAACCAGCTTCTAATATCACTTTCTACTGAATTTACATAGTCCTTAACTATAACATTCTTGTATTGTCTTTTACCAACTTTACATTATTGGGATAATACCATCCTCAACTAACACATAATAACAATAATGTCATCCTTAACTAAAACACATTTCATTGAATTTGAACCCCAAACAAAAATGATTTCTTCTTTTTTATTTGCATTCATAAAAAAATTATTCTTTCCATCTCCTACTCCCATAATATTCTTTCCAACTCTTAGTCCCATATTTTTAAACATTAAACATTAAAACTAATGCAACATGAACTATAATATAAAATAAAATTGTTAATGCACAATATGTAAAATGATGGTCACTTGTCCATGTTATGGCCAAGGTACTTTATAATAGAATATAAAATAGGGGTAGAGGGTGAAGAAAGGTTAGGAGATGAGCCGCTGAAACAGAGCCCTATCCATCAAGACATAAGGTATTAAATTTCTAGCACAAGCAAGGAATATGGATATGGAGGTATAAAGTCATACAAACTGGAAAAAGGCTAAGTCACTAGGATTGGAAGGGGAACAACAAGATGAATGGAATAACTATGTCAAGGGTTTAGTAGGCTCAGGATTTGATTTAAACACTGAAAAATATACTTTATTGTGGTCCTGGGATACTAAGGCAAGACATGTTAATGCAAAACAAGCATATGAAGTTCAATTATTGGAGGAGGAGGTGGTAGATACAACTTTCTGGTATTCTGAACTCTAGCATTGACAACTTCCTTTAAAAGTTAAATTGTTTACTTGGTTAATGCTTGAACATAAAATACTTACTTGGGAGAATTTGGTGAAAAGAGGTATTGTTGGGCCTAGTAAATGTGTTCTCTGTGGAAACAAGGAGGAAAATGTGAAACATCTATTTGTTGAATGTAGTGTTTCCAAAGATATTTGGTATTATATACAAAATCAATTAAAAGGTAAAGGATTTTGGGATGGTGGACAGATTGCAGATTGTTTTCATAACTGGATAAAGAAGAAGGATAATATTAAAGAATTGCCATGTTATGCTGGGAGATTTGGAAGCATAGGAATCTGGTAATATCTGAAGATCGACTTCCTAATAGGGTTAGAGTCTGCAACAACATACTTTGGGACATCGGAGAAACAAAATTATACATTGATGTTAAGGGTAGTAGGATTGATAGACCACCTCTTATTGATTGGGATATGACAGTGGGGTTTTTCGATGGAGCTTCACAAGATAGAGGATCAAAATGTGAGGCTGGAGCAGTAATAAAATGTCTAGTGTTAGGCACTTTCAGATTGAAGATGAATTGTGGTAATGGTACTAATACAAAGGGTGAACTTCTTTCTCTGTGGTGTATCGTATTTTTTGCTTGATATAAAACGATAAATAGGTTATAGCTAGTAGGTGATTCAAAGATGATCATACATTGGTTTACTAATTATAATAATCTTCAGATGATCTCTCTTCAGCCTTGGATGACATGAATTCGAGTGCTGAGCGGGAGATTTATTCGACTAAAATCTCATCACATTTACAGGGCATATAACAAGGAAGTTGATTTGCTGTCGAAAGAAGCTCTTCTCCTAGATGAGGATGGTATATATTATGAAGTGGGAAATGAATGACACTCACACTTTATTGATTTTTGATTTGGGTTTGTAATTTTTGAGGATAAATATGACAAACTATTTATGCAAGTATGTTGTTTATATATATTATCATAAGAAATGATATTATGAATAATATAAGTGTTTTTTTTTGGTAAGTAAAAGAAGAACCTTATATTATATCATGAGTGTACAATTGTGTTTCATTTGGCAGCCACCTGTTCCGCCACATAAGGGAAACCAGAACATGTGGCTCCAAGCGATGATATGTCTATCATGGTTGAAATATAGTTTACAAAATTGTGCAAAAAGATGAAAGTTTCAACAAGAACTTTGTTCCAACTAGCTATCCTAGGGTTGGATTCATTCAGAGTTGCCATTACTAATATAGTTACACAACTGTAAAAAAGAGTGAAAATATAATCACTATTCATGCTAAAAACTGTAATTGACCAAAACCAGAGTCGAGGGTGGGTCGTGTCAAGTCATTGGGGAACCTGGATGTCCATGAGAGTTGTAGACCGAGACGAACTTATGCTTGCAAGTGGGGCAGGGTGCTTGCATTGGGGCATCTGAGAATGTCTCAAACAACAGATCCAGTCGCTTGTTGATTGTCCTTTGGCCATGCACTTGCTCGTCCTACCAACGATTAGGTGGAGGACGAGGTCTCCGTTTTTGGTATGCGCAAGGAAGTCTGAGTCTGAGTTTGGAGAAAGGGTGGCTGAATATCCATATTTGGAGTGCGCAAGGTGGTCTGAGTGCTTCTGGTGTGTCTATGGGGGTGGCTAAAATGGGCAATGAATGCTCGTTGAGAGGCTGTGAGTTGGTTGTCTCGGGTGATGGCATTCTTGTTGCTGGTGCCCTACTTGGGCTTACCTCGCTCTCGGGGCATGGTGGGAAGAACCCGGGGGTGGGGGAGTTGCAAGGGGGCCGTGGGGGGGGCAATTATTTACAAATATTATTTAAAAATTACCGCCGGTTTGGAAAAATATGCTTAGTAAAGAGAGTAGCACCTACAAAACCCATTATGGAAACCAGTCAAATTACCGCCGGTTTTGAAAATCCACCTGCCACTCGGTAGCTGTCCCCTTCGCCTTCTTTATCGCATGCCACTGTCAGTCAAATTACCGCCGGTTTTGAGAATCCACCTGCCACTCGGTAGCTGTCCCCTTCGCCTTTTTTATCGCATGCCACTGTCTCGCATCCACCTGCCACTCGGTAGCTGTCCCCTTCGCCTTCTTCTTTATCTCATGTCTCGGCTAGGGAAAGCGATGGGTGGAGTATCTTACACATCCGTCGAGGAGCTCCAGAAATAAGTTGCTGATTTCTCCGCATACGTGCTAGTTAAGCTTCGTGGTCGTGAAGAGATTCAGGAAAAGACGGGCTTTGGTTGTTGTTGGAATCTGGGAATCTGTGGAATATGGGCGTGTCGGTCTGTAGAGAATCGTGGAAAAGGAAGGGAGTAGGGGAATACTTGTGGGAAATATGGCGTTCAGAAAAGAGCTGTGGGGCCACTGAAGTTTCATGTTTTCCAAGTATGAAGTCCCTGGTAACTTTTTTTTCAAAATCATCAATACAATTTTTCCATACTATCAAAAAAAAAATTATAAAGTTTGTAAGGTCAAAATTATAAATCAAAACTTATCGATTATTGGGAAATGAGAGAGTAGATATACTTCTTACACATCAAAATTGTGCTCGAGTATTTTATTAAACAATTAAATAAAGTAGTCTCAAGATAAAAGAACGGTGTTGTTTAACTATTCTATGAAATGTTTTTTTTAGCTGGAATATGGTTACAAAAATCTATAAGAAATCACTATTTTTTGTTATTTAAAATCCAGTTTTGAATGTAGAAATGAATTCAACATGCTGAAAACCCCCCCTCTAAGTAGAAACCAAATCTACCTAATAATGACCAATAAATAATCACATATACTATCACACTAAAGACTAGTGGGAGTTACATATTCCAAGAATCCCCCTTAACTACTACTTGTCTTTACCATCTTAAGATCTGGTCTTCATCAGCACCAAGTGCTCTAAATCGAAGCACCTCCTGGTAGGCAAAGTCTGTGTCTAGTCCAACTTAGTACTTTCTCTTTCTCGATCATGCATCACCAAACTGCCAAAATCCATATGAAGAGATAACCATCCATCGAAATACATGGGTCATCACCCACTACAATCCCCGATTTAGTAGGATGTCCTTCATGTACATAGTTCATTCAACCTCTTGATGAACTCCCCCTGAATGTAAAACTCATGGTTTCTACGCACCTCCTAGATTGCACTCATAGAACATGCATTCAATCCGTGACACAGATCACTCTTACAAGTGTTAAAGAAGTCTATAATAAAGGTTTCTGCACAACAAATCAATAGGGATACACGATAAATGGGTATGCGTGCCTTGTGAGGTCTTATAGGGATATGCCCTTTACATGTTACATAGATACAGGGAGAAACATTACATACTCCATCCCATGGAGATACCAAGTACATAATCAAACATTTCAAGGACCAATACATTGAATCAATAAACATTACATCATAGATTTGCTACAAAACAATGTGTGACTCATATTAACATATGGTTATGAGTCTATTTTATTCAACTCAATTCACACAATTTACCTTGTTTGTCCGCAATCATCTTGTTGCTTCCACACATTGAGTTGACTAGGCTCAACATGTTTCTCTTCACAACTCTTCTCTTCACAACTCCAAATAAATTCAAATATTTCTCACTATCACATTTACAGGTTCTCTATTAGCATCTAAGTTTCCCTACCATCTCCAAACATTCTATCAATTTGTTTAACAAAATAATTCAAACTGCAATCAAAACTCTGTAACCTGATTGTAGGTTAGCCCTTCACATCCTTGAGCTCCTCGCCAATCACCACAATGGTCCCAATGACCTCTATAATTGCTCCTCTTCTCATGACCATGACCCTCTCATGGTTCACAACTATGTCCAAGGCATCATAATATGGTGTTAGCCTCACATATGCCTTCTTCAAATCTAGTATGATTAGGGTACTCACTTTCTTCGTATGAATGTCCTACATATTCTTCACTGCATCCTTTATCTTCTGTCCATACATCAACGAAGATTCCTGGAGGGCTTGAATCTCATCTTCAACATCAATGGAATCAAACTTATCATGGACAATGTTTTCATTCCAATCATCCACTGTCCCTTGGGATGGATACATTAATATACATCAATGATGAATAAGATGACTTCAAACTAGGGTTGTGGCATATTTTTGTACTGCATGGAGCTCTGCGTGTCTTTAGTCATGTTTCACTTTTCTAGTTCCTTTTGCTTGTCTAGATTATCCTATTTGAAAATCTCCCCAGTTCGACACAACACCGAAGTTACGTAGAAGGTAACTGATTACACGCTCCCGAGAATAATTAAACAACATCAAGAAGGAATTCCTTTTGGCAGATAGATCCTTCTCTGTCGATAGGGCCTTTTCTATCATATCAGGTGCATCGACAAGCAGCTGCTCTCCCTGCGACAAATTATCTACATCCTGCAATGCAATGGTCTCATCAAAAGAAACAATGTTTGTCTTTAAATCACCAAAATTCTTGCAAAATTCTTATTCATACTCTCCATGTAAACAATGTGTATAACATCACCAAGCTATTTGAAGATACCCAATATCTTACAAAATTCTTATTCATACTCTCCATGTAAACAATATGTATAACATCACCAAGCTATTTGAAAATACCCAATATCTTGCAAAATTCTTATTCATACTCTCCATGTAAACAATATGTATAACATCACCAAGCTATTTAAAGATACCCAATACCTTGCAAAATTCTTATTCATACTCTCCATGTAAACAATGTGTATAACATCACCAAGCTATTTGAAGATACCCAATATCTTGCAAAATTCTTATTCATACTCTCCATGTAAACAATGTGTATAACATCACCAAACTATTTGAAAATACCCAATATCTTTCAAAACAACTATTTGAAAATACCCAATATCTTTCAAAACAATGTCATGTAAACACCCAATTGAAATCAAACAACGACTAAATAACTTATTTTGAATGTATAAATTTATTTCTTTTAATATATACAAATCTATCCTATACCATCAAGATACTAATAATACACCATATATCCCAAATCTTATAAAACACCTCCAATCACATGTAAACACTTTCAAAATAACTCTTTTATTATAGTTTTTCTTTTTTCCCGCACATAAATTTTCTGAAAATGGAAAATGTTCTTAATACTGATGTTTTCTCCACAGAAATTTTCTGAAAATGAAAAATGTTCTTAATATGTGATGTTTCCTCTTATAAATTTTCTTATTTCTCAAGACATAGTACAAGCGGATGCTATTCAATATGACAGGTATTTATTCAAGAATATCAAACGGAATCCTCGCATATAAAATGATTTAACAACCAGCAGTATCGGAAACAACATCATAAACAAGAATTCTTCTGGTGGCATTTTTCTGTTATTATAAATATGAATTTGAGCGCCACCCACATCATAAACAAGAATTTTTCTGTTATTATAAATATGAATTTGAGCGCCACCCATCTATGAAGCACAACGTCCCATCTTATAATCTATAAAGCCCCCATCGCCCCCATCTTTTACGAAGTTTACGCACGTCCTGCACCACACGCTTCACTAGTACCGCTTCATATCTGCGCGCACACACAGAGTATGGAAACAACAATCAATCAGACGAACAAAGAACAATTAATTAGATGAACAAACAGAGAGATCTACCGACCCATTTGTGTCGTCCAACGACCAGCCAGATAGACAAGACACTTTATACAGAGTAGCCCTCCATTCTTCAATTTCCTTTCGACTCTGATAGTGCTGGAATGATTGGGAAAATGGGCTTCCAGGTCGCTCTGGGTGACGAACATGAGAAGGAGCGACTTTGTAGAACAAAGGAATGGTCGTCCCTTGCTTCTGTTGGGCAATAAGCAAGATTTCGTTGAGGCACCACAAAGAGTCTGCATAATCTGGGGAGAGTATGTACACGACCAGTCTATACTACAACCTATGTATACCTTCTGAGCTATTAGGGTTTATACTTTTCATCGCATACTCAAATCCTTTGAAACTTGCAATCACGTTCTCTTCTGTCTCTCACTGTCCAATCTGACCCACAACCAATCACAATACATCCAAGCTCTCCAATAGCCTATTCATGCTTCTCAACCATATAATATGAATGCTACTCAAACATGTGTAAACAACCAGTATACTATAGCCATCATATTAGTACTGAATCATAAGAGTGTTGCTCACTCCATCAACCAACTCAAACCACATCATATACAAATTTTCCATAAATAAAAGTTACATGTTCCAAAATATATTTTGATTTCCTAGGTTTCATCTTTTAACACCATATTCTAAAAAGTTGTGTATACCTCAAATAATTCCTCATAATTAATAAATTATTATTTTTATAGTTTTTTGTTACAACTAATGCATTGTAAAAGAGAAGCATTAACTTACACCAACTCTTACTGAAAATAATATTTTTTATCCATATCATATTTTTTTCTAATAATTTTATAGTACAAATACATTTTACATTCCACTAGACAATTGACATTGATCAATCAAAAGTTAACACATGACATAACAAGTTCATAAATTAATGACTAAGGAAATTCACTAGAATTAACATAATTCTTTACAAAGTGAATACTAATTTTGTATTTTAAAATAAATTTTTGTTTTCAACAAACAAGTCTAATGCTATTAATTACATAAGAGTAAAATTGTAAAAAACCCACTTGTTCATTGACCTTCCACTAGGGAAACAAGACCAACAATAGTGGTATGAGTCATTAATACATAAAGTTTGTTCAATACTCTGAATTCTGACTATGCTATATATACTATTGAGTCTTTCTATATTGTTATAAGTCCTTATATGGTGATAATATAATATGGATGTCTAAGAAACAAGTCTAGAATTAGAAAAAGGTTCATCAAAATTAATTCAGAAGGATGCCACCTAGCCCTAGTATAGAATTAGAAAAAGATTCATCATACAGAAAATAAATTCAGAAGGATGCCACCTAGCCCTAGGGATTACACACTGGTGGAAGGCTTGAGGGATCGAGGCTACCGAGAGGTTTTTCCATGTTTTGAGGAGTTGGAAGAGGAAGAGAAATTTGGTTCACAATGTCTTGAATTTGAAGAATGACTTCATCTAACTACATAAGCACTTCCTCACGAGCCTCATCGTGGTCCTGCAAAATCTTCCCTAGAAACGTCTTGGGATGCCAGTAGAGGTCAATTATTCACCAATACTTGGTGTCCCTTGCTCTGGAGCTAACAGGGTCTAGAATTCAATTTCCCGTCTCTACATCTACTTCCTTTTCATGGATATTTCCACATTCTAGACGAATCACATTCTTTATGTTCCTTATATTTGCTCTGATATGGGGAGGGGTCAATTCCCAAAACTTGTTGGCAAAGTCTCAATCATTTTATTCTATTTTGGTCTTGACAGGTTTGGGGCTTGAATTTCTTGAGTTGGAGGGGTCAGGCTGAGATCTGTGGCCACGACGGTAGTCTCACTGATACCCACAACCAGGCGGCATGGATTTAAACAGTGGGACTGAGTAAAACATTAGATAAGTGACAATTAGCTACAAGAGGGATTTCGTGCAGAGGTCGAGAGTAGATCAAGAGCATATGAGAGGGAGGACATTCCTTTTTATCATATTTCAAAGCCTCAGCACCCCAGGATCTCCATTATACACAATATTTACAGATTAATGAGCCAAATTATCCTGAATTCGACCCTGCAAACCAAGTGGCTTGGCCCTCCTTCCAGAATGATGGTTAGGATAATCATATGAAGTCATGACTGATCCAGTGTACTAGGGAATGAGGTGGATAGTAATCACCATGTGTAGTAATAAAAAATGCATTTAAACTTGTATCCTTGGCATTGAACCCGTTCTCCTGCATTGCCGCCACATGAGTATGATCGAACGTTTTCAGCTGGGTTGCATAAGATCTGGACATGTGCTAGCAAGGGTTTGAAATGTCTATCAGTCACATCCCTGACACCCCAAATGAGGGTCTACATTCCTCAACTAAGAGTCTGGAGCAATGTTCTGTTAATACATTTAACTGTAAAGGATTCCAAGATTGGTAAAAAAATTCCCGTGCCTCGCAGATTCCTTTGTTTGCCATTATGTCTGCCAGTTTATTAGTTTTTCTGTGGACATGAGAGGGAATGAGGGATGAAATGACAAGTAGAAGGTGTTGAATGCGTTCTATACTTTCTTCCGATCTCCAAATTTTTATTATTTTACTAATAGGAGAGCCTTGCAACATCTGGGTGATGAGTTGGGAGTCTCCTTCCACTACTAATTTGGTGAATCCTTCTTGAGTAGAATCTTGACCATAATCCAAGGTTGAGTGTTCATTTGCATTGTTGCTATTAATTCCTATATTTCTTTCATAGGTCCATAGGATCTCTCCTTGGTCATTGTAAAAAATGCCCCCAAAACTTGCAAGTCTCGAATTTCCTTTTGAAGCATTGTCAAAATTGAGATTGATAAAGCTAGGAGGGGATGAAGACCATCGATATTGTATTAAGAAATAGGGTTTTTTGGGTCACCCTATGTTGAATATTTTTTCTTGGATCAAGGCTAAGGGCCACCAGGATATCGCAATCTTGAGGATTTCCATTCCATTCTTGGTCAGTCCATGAGCTAAGAAGATTGGTCTCACTAACTACATGCTTGAATTTTTTCCACAAGTAGTGTGCTTCCATTTGTTGCATATTGAAGATACATTAGTTTCTTTCTTTCCAAGTTTCCCATAAAGGGAAGCCTGAGAGAAGTTTCCATGCTCTGTTGATTATGGGATTAGTGTTGATGCATTGGATCCATCCTTCAATGATGTCCCTAATGCTGAGCCTATTGTGATAATATGTTATAAAGGTGAGAGTGCCTTGATCCCATAATGCGGACACGAAGAAGCATGAGTTGAAGAGGTGTTCCAATATTTCTTCCTAATTTTGACAAAGGTAGCAGTAGGAGGGTCTCGAGAAACCTCTCTTAATGAGATTGTCCCATGTGAGATTTTTCCCCTATGCAATTAGTTAGAGAAAATTTGGAATATTTGGCCATAATTGTTGCTACCACATTCTTTCCCATATTTATTGATGAGGATGTTGATTGTGCTCGACTGTGATGTAGTAGGATTATTTAATTGTAAAGTTCCTGCTTGAATGATGACCCCAATGAAGTTAATCAGGGTGGTCATTGATTTTTATTTTGTGAGCATTTAGACCATTCCAAAAGTTGTCTCCATCAAGTGGCTCAAGGGGTGGGGTCCATTGATCTTTTGGGAGCCAAGATCTCCATTCTTTATATGGGGTTGAAGGAAGCCAATAATGTGAAACAAGATAAAAAAAAATATTTAGCATGGAAATCATGAGCTCGAGGAGATTGATGCTATCACTCCATTTTGGCATTTGTTGCCAATTGTCATCCCAGAATAGGGCTATTTTACCATTCCTTATTTCCCAAAAACAATGGCTTTGAATAAGAGAACGATTTTTCTAGGAAACATTCCATATTGTATTAAATTGGTCATTTTCATCTCAACTGCACAATTTTGTTTCCATAATTGTCCCCAAGTTGCTTGAGTATTTTTCAAACAACACCACCAGGTTTTGGCTCCAAGAACTGAGCTTAACGTTTTAGGATATCGTAGATCGATTCCCCTTGAAAGTTTAGGCAAACAAACGATTGACCATAATACTAGAGATTCTTGTGGTGTTTGTTGCCTCCCCAGAGGGAGGATATTTGGATGTTTCATATAGATTTAAGGATGTGTTTTGGGGATGCCAATGTTGAGAAGAGGTATAGAGGCATTGCTTGCAAGACAGACTTGACTAAAACCAAGGGACCAACCAGATTGATGGATCAAAAGGACCAACTATATCGTTTCTTTTCCATTCTATCAAGGAGCTCTTCCCATGAGGCTTGTCTGAAGGAGTTTTGTACTAAGGATACCCCAAGTATTTGGAGGGAAGGGTGATCTTTTGGAAACCACGAATTCTAGAAATGTTAGCTTGAATTGTTGGAGGAGTATTGAAAACAAAATTTGAGACTTACCTTGGTTGATGGAAGTTCTAGAGGATTCATGTAACACCCTGTTTCCCCCAGTCTATAAAAATAACTATATTGGCCAAGAACTATGGCAAACTCAAAGATGTGAATGTTTGATTTGACATACCTTTGTATAAAAGGTCGATGAATGTAAATTATATCTTGAATATGTGTCGCATGATTGCTGGGAGGGGGATGTACTAAAAAGAGACCACGATGGCTAATGAGAGGTGGTGGAAGGGGCCGAGAATGGTTGCGTTAACTTCCATCGAACCAAAAACCGTACTGGTTTGAATGTGCTCGAAAACCAAAGCTCACTCTCTAACCTCAGA
>JZKD02S2183669.1:23062-36790 GCA_000966675.3 Picea glauca
GAGAGTATTTCATGTTAACAAGAAGTGATTTAGGAACACACATGCATTCCTAAAGCACACACATGTTATTTTTATTTCAATTTTTTTTTGGAATGCACGTGTGTTCTTTTACACGTGTTTCTCAAGAACGAGCACACATTTTTGAGAATGTGGACATGTTCTTGAGAAAGCGTACATGTTCTTGAGAATGCATACTGTTCTTGGGAACGTGCATGTGTTCTTGGGAACACGCCTACATGGCTTGCTGAGTGGAGGTTCAGGATTTACTGAACCTATCACATAAGGAACGTGTGTGCTTTCCTAGAAACACAGACACGTTCATGTGAGTGGGAGTTTATGATAACCCCCTTACCACTTTTTCGGCCACCAACTTTGTGCACTCATCCATTAATTCATTTTAATATAAAACATGATTAAAATAATCCAATATAATTAACATAATACTTTATAAAATTCTCTAATAAAATATGAATTTTCAAAAAACAAATTAAGATTATTATGCACCCCAACCTTGTAAACCATAAGTATAGCATACATGTTAGTCAAATTTCAAATCACTTTGTGAAAAAAAGTTTTTTTATCGAAAAAAAATTCATTATATTCAATATTAAATATACATGTTATAAAACTATAAAAGTCCCAATCAAGAAATATGGGATTGAAGTCATCAAAACTAGCTTCTAATATCACTTTCTACTCAATTTACATAGTCCTTAATTATAACATTCTTCTATTGTCTTCTACCAACTTTACATTATTGGGATGATGTCATCCTCAACTAAAACATAATAACAATAATGTCATCCTTAACTAAAACACATTTCATTGAATTTAAACCCCAAACAAAAATGATTTCTTCTTTTTTTATTTGCATTCATAAAAAAATTATTCTTTCCATCTCCTACTCCCATAATGTTCTTTCCAACTCTTAGACCCATATTTTTAAACATTAAACATTAAAACTAATGCAACATGAATATAATATAAAATAAAATTGCTAATGCACAATATGTAAAATGATGGTCACTTGTCCATGTTATGACCAAGGTACTTTATAATAGAATATAAAATAGGGGTAGAGGGTGAAGAAAGGTTAGGAGATGAGCCACTGAAAGAGAGCCCTATCCATCAATACATAAGGTATTAAATTTCTAGCACAAGCAAGGAATATGGATATGGAGGTATCAAGTCATACAAACTGGAAAAAGGCTAAGTCACTAGGATTGGAAGGGGAACAACAAGATGAATGGAATAACTATGTCAAGGGTTTAGTAGGCTCAAGATTTGATTTAAACACTGAAAAAGATACTTTATTGTGGTCCTGGGATACTAAGGCGGGACATGTTAATGAAAAACAAGCATATGAAGTTCAATTATTGGAGGAGGAGGTGGTAGATACAACTTTCTAGTATTCTGAACTCTGGCATTGACAACTTCCTTTAAAAGTTAAACTGTTTACTTGGTTAATGCTTGAACATAAAATACTTACTTGGGAGAATCTGGTGAAAAGATGTATTGTTGGGCCTAGTAAATGTGTTCTCTGTGGAAACAAGGAGGAAAATGTGAAATGTCTATTTGTGGAATGTAGTGTTTCCAAAGATATTTGGTATTATATACAAAATCAATTAAAAGGTAAAGTATTTTGGGATGGTGGACAGATTGCAGATTGTTTTCATAACTGGATAAAGAAGAAGGATAATATTAAAGAATTGCAATGTTATATATGTTGGGAGATTTGGAAGCATAGGAATATGATAATATCTGAAGATCGACTTCCTAATAGGGTTAGAGCCTAAAACAACATACTTCGAGACATGGGAGAAACAAAATTATACATTGATGTTAAGGGTAGTAGGATTGATAGACCACCTCTTATTGATTGGGATATGACAGTGAGGTTTTTCGATGGAGCTTCACAAGATAGAGGATCAAAATGTGGGGTTGGAGCAGTAATAAAATGTCCAGTGTTAGGCACTTTTAGATTGAAGATGAATTGTGGTAATGGTACTAATACAAAGGGTGAACTTCTTTCTCTGTGGTGTATTGTATTTTTTGCTTGATATAAAACGATAAATAGGTTACAGCTGGTAGGTGATTCAAAGATGATCATACACTGGTTTACTAATTTTAATAATCTTAAGATGATCTCTCTTCAGCGTTGGATGACAAGAATTCGAGTGCTGAGCGAGAGATTTATTCGACTAAAAGCTCATCACATTTATAGGGCATATAACACGGAAGTTGATCTGCTGTCAAAAGAAGCTCTTCTCCTAGATGAGGATGGTATATATTATGAAGTGGGAAATGAATGACGCTCACACTTTATTGATTTTTGATCTGGGTTTGTAATTTTTGAGGATAAATATGACAAACTATTTATGCAAGTATGTTGTTTATATATATTATCATAAGAAATGATATTATGAATAATATAATTTTTTTTCTTTGGTAAGTAAAAGAAGAACCTTATATTATATCATGAGTGTACAGTTGTGTTTCATTTGGCAACCACCTGTTCCGCCACATAAGGGAAACCAGAATGTGTGGTTCCAAGCGATGATATGTCTATCATGGTTGAAATACAGTTTACAAAATTGTGCAAAAAGATGAAAGTTTCAACAAGAACTTTGTTCCAACTAGCTATCCTAGGGTTGTCTTCATTCAAAGCTTCCATTACTAAGATAGTTACACAACTGTAAAAAAGAGTAAAAATATAATCACTATTCATGCTAAAAACTATAATTGACAAAAACCAGAGTCAGGGGTGGGCCGTGTCAAGCTATGGGGAACCTAGATGTCCATGAGAGGTGTAGACCAGGACAAACTTCTGCTTGCAAGTGGGGCAACGTGCTTGCATTGGGGCGTCTGAGAATGCCTCAAACAACAGATCCAGTTGTTGGTTGATTTTCCTTTGGCCATGCACCTTCTCGTCCTGCCGCTGTTGGATGTCAAAGATGAGCTCAAGATGCTCCAGTACCAGATGATAGGTGGAGTGTGAGCCCTCCTCTCCGTTGTCTATGCCTGTGTCTTTCACTGTAATTGGGTTCTCCCCTGCTTCTGTTAGTTGCCATCTTGGAGGGATTTCCTCCTCCACAATGCATCCTCCATCCCACCAGTAAGGCTAGTGTCCGGGGGACAAAAGTATGGGGAGGCACGCCTCAGAGGTTGGCCCTATCTTGTTCACCAAGCTCGGGCCTGGTTGCGAAGCTAAAGGTGGCCCCGTGTCAACCAACGTCGGGCCAGGATGCTAAATTGGAGGTGGTGCCTTCTCTTTGACCGTGTTGAGGCACTGAGGTGCCTCTTCCTTCGAAGTGCTAGCCGAAAATTGTTGAGGCAACAGTGGAGATTGCACTGTGGGGGATGAGTTCTTCGTTTTTGGTATGCGCAAGGAAGTCTGAGTCTGAGTCTGGAGCAAGGGTGGCAGAATCTCCATTTTTGGAGTGCGCAAGGTGGTCTGAGTTCTTCTGGTGTGTCTATGGGGGTGGCTAAAATGGGCAATGAATGCTCGTTGAGAGGCTGTGAGTTGGCTGTCTCGGGTGATGACATTCTTGTTCTTGGTGCCCCGCCTGGGCTTACCTCGCTCTCGAGGCATGGTGGGAAGAACCAGGGGGTGGGGGAGATGCAAGGGGGTTGTGGTGGTCAGGGGAAACTCGGATGGCACACAGAGTGCGAGCGATGAAGCTAGGAGGGTCGAGTAGTACTGTGCAAATGTGGTAGCTTGCAACATACAGGAAAAAATGTGTGCCTTGGTCGTTTTTATCATCGCTGGAAGCCATTGATGCCCCTGCCATCGCCATTGAAGGCTGACGGGATTGGTTCGGGCGCCTGGTACCAGTGGCTTGGCTGGATCGCTCATTTGAGAGCTCCTCCAAGCGCAATGAGTTAACTTCCCTCATGGTGTGCTCCATGGGAAGTTAATACTCCGAGGGTGGCAGCTTGGGGCATTAACTCCCCCCGTCATCTGTCCCC
The DNA here is from genome assembly GCA_000966675.3 of Picea glauca. Lineage (NCBI taxonomy): Eukaryota > Viridiplantae > Streptophyta > Pinopsida > Pinales > Pinaceae > Picea > Picea glauca. Next base: position 27,032 of record JZKD02S2183669.1, read on the forward strand.
CTCCTCTTCCCAAGTGTCAGCCCATCCGAGTGATTATGAATAATATAAGTTATTATAACATACTTAATGGTATTTAATGATGAAACAAAACATGTAACATGAAAATTGATATATCAAATAATAATAATAATCTATTTTTAAGGTCAAGACAGACATCAAATTGGTGTATGAGACTCTCTCCATCCAAAGATTTTATTGGAAGTTTAATATTAAATAAATAAACAATTATAAATTATATTAAATTGTATTTTAATTAAAAAGATATATTTTAAATTTATTTAAGCAATAATATGATTAAATTTTTAATATGTAATTTTTTTATGATTTGATGTTAGGTATTAATTTCTTCATATTAAATGATAAAAAAATTACACTTTCAAATATTTAATAAAAAATGGATTTATGTCGGTTTTCATATTAAATTGTAATACATACCCTACCCCTTCTGGATTTGAACTTGTGACATCTTAAGAGGAAACATATGTTCTTAACCATTAATTGCATATATCAAGTATTATTTCCTTTATATTAAATAAAAAAAATAAAATTAAACCTTAAAATTTGATAAATATAGATTTAAAATGAATTTAAGTTAGTTTCCATACTATATTGATCGAGGATATAGTGCTCTCCTGTCCTCTATCACAGTGGAAGATGGAAAGTCTTCCAACCACTTTGCTGAGAGCCCTTTTGGAGAGGGCATCTGCCTCGGTATTATGTGATCTAGGGATATGGCGGAAGTTGATATCAGAGAAGAGCTTGGACCGCCGTTTTGTTTTTTGTTTCCCACCTTCAATGTGGGTCGATTGAAGATTGCAGACTGGTTTGCTCCAGTCCATGATTATTCCCGCCTCCCCGACAACAAGGAGGTGACTTAAAGCCCAAAGAGAAGCAAGGGTGAGAGAAGCCCATGAGCTCAGCTTTAGTGTTTGTACCCTCACCGCAGTTAGTAAACCACTTTGTGATCCTCGACGGGTGTGTCTTGAAGGTTCCTCCAGCCCCACAGCACAATCCGGAGGATCGGGCCGCGCCATCAAAACACACCAGGGTATGGCCTTCAGGCAAAATAAAATCCATAGCGATGTGTGGGAGAGCCTTTACAGTAGACGGTTGCCAATGGAAGGTAGCTAGAGTTTTGTGGAAGATCGTAGAGGAGGAAGGTGGAGTATCATCGAATAAGGCCTTGTTGCACTCTGTCCAGAGTTGCCAACAAACCAAGGCAGCCAGTGTAAGCGGCGCTGCTTTTTTCGAGTACCAGGATGAGAAGCAATCTGCAGTGGTGGCACCGGTCCAAGTGAAGGGAAGTGAGGTCGACCTTGACATCAAGTAAAGGTTACACCATCATCTCAACATCCCATCTTAAGTTGTGTAAGAGACCATGGAGAAGAATAATGAATATTATAGAAATTGGGTTTATGTGTGCCCATTTTGTATACAATTGAAAGTGGGTTTACAAATATTTATTTCAAATACATTTAACAATGAGAGTGAGTTTATAGATACCCAATTCAAATATCACTAGCTTAAATACAATTGAAAGTGGGTGTATGGACACCCAGTCCGAACAAAACTTAGAATCAAACTATAGATAACCAACTCAAATATAACTAAGAGTGGGTTTATGGATACCCAACACAAGTACAAATGTGAGTGCATGTATGGATATCCAACTCAAACACAACTGATAATGGGTTTATGAATACCTAACTTGAATACATTTGAGAGTGGGATGTGTACGTGTACCCAAGTCAAATACAACTAAGAGTGCTTTTATCGAATATAGTTGGCTCACAATACATTTGAGAGTTGGTGTATGGATACCCATCTTGAGTACAAATAGTAGGTTTATGGATAGCCATTTTGTTACAACTAAGCTAAGAGATTGAATACCAAGAATGGGCTTATGAATACCCAACTCAAATATAATTGAGAGTGAGTTTATGGATACCCAACTTGAAAACAAATGAGAGTGGGTTTATTGATACCAAGTTTGAATACATTTAAGAGTGGATGTATGAATACCCAACTCAATTACAACTAAGAGTTGGTTTATGGATACCCAACTCATGGAATATAGTTGACTCAAAATACAATCGAGAGTGGGTGTATGGATACCCTTCTTGATGTAGAGTGTGGGTTTATGGATACCCATATCGAATAACAGTAAGAGAGAAATCGAATACTAAGAGTGGGTTTATGGATACCCAGCTTGATTACAATTGAGGGTGGGTTTAAGGATACCTAGTTAAGCTACAACTCACTTGAACATAACTAAGAATGGGTATATGGATACCCAAATCAAATACTAAGAGTGGTTTTATGTGAATACCCAACTTACTATAGGTTGGGTGTGTCCAAGATACAAAGGCGAATAGGTGTATGTATACCCATCCCAAAATAGGGTTGGCCCTATGCACAACATTCCCCTTTAGTTTGAATAGGAGACCTTAAAGAGAGAGCATTACATCTCAACTCCCCCCCAATGTTGAACATAGGCCATATAATGAAGATGTCACATATAATCCCCCCTAGCTAGATGTCATATTTTGCACACCAACATGGTTCCACAACTTGCTGAAGGTGTCCTATACTGGATGTATAAAGAAAGATCCACTAAAAAGATGTTGATTAGTTGAAAGTACAAAGAGTGGTTCATATTGTCCTTGAAAATGGAGTTGTTGAATATACTACATCTAAAAAGGGTCATTGTCATAATGTCAAAACAAGTGATCCACCATAATATGTTGAGACTTATACATAGAAGAATAATCGATAACAATTAGTGGGATATAACCCATGAACCTATGAGTATAAATTCCATCAAAGAAGGTGAGGAAGCAATTAGCACCCCTTTGAGAATAAGTGGTCATATGCCAACAAATGTCATTATGAACTAATAGCTAAAAAAAATCATGACATCATAACAAGTTAAAGAATCTAATGTAAAACCACCAACTCTTGGAACATAAAGACCATCTCCAAATGTGGTGGGGTCATTAATGATATCATCATAACCTAGAATAGGCAAGGTGCAATATGCAAAGTCAATCTTTAGATGTGCACAATAAAAAAGTGCATAGATTCAAGAACAACATAGAGGAAGCATTTGTAAAGGATTCAAAAGATATGATAAAACAAACTAAGGAAAAAAATTTTTGAAGAGAGATTTTAAACCCTAAAAAAGAGATGATCCAAAAACCCTAGTTTCATAACCCTTAGGGAAACGATATTAGCCAACAATATTAAATCGACTACAAGCAATAATGATTACAAGCCCTCGTTCCACAATGAAAAAAAATTGATGAATCCACTAACCAAATTACCTTGGATTAGCTATTGAAAATAAGAAAAATAAATGGTATGAAACCTTAATTTCATAGTCACATGACAACAATTATGTTACCATCCAAAAGTATCATATTTTCTACTAAAAAATTTCATGAAATAAAATAAAACAACATGAAACCCTAATCCATAGAACTTCAATCCTATACAAGTACACATATTAAAAAAAATTTGATTCCCCTCAATAAGGTGCCCTACTCCAATGAATAAAATCACCTTGAAAAATTAACTTCTTCCATAAAAGTCACCATAAAGAAACCTCTTTAAGAATAATATGTAGATAGCATAAAATCATCCTTGAATCAACATGTATATCTATCAAAAAAATGTTACCATCTATATAGTAGATAAGGCTCTCAATAGCAATGCGCTATTTGGGTAAGAATAACACGAAAGTAACTCCAAATGTAGTGATGGTATAGGTTGGAGGTGGGTTGTAGATTTCTGTGAGAGTGTAGAAGTACACTATTATGTAATGTGTTCCAAAGGTTTTTAAATCTTCTATCTTTACAATAAAGAATAAAGAAAGTATAATTGTTGTTGTGAATTTCTGTTATTTGAATTTTAATCATTGTTGTTGTATGAGTATTTGTTTATGTTGTGTAGTTTTGATTTGTATCCTTTAAGATTTATATCATTAATAATATATAATACACATGTGCTCCATTATGTATGTGAATCACTGAAGAAAAGATCTCAGATAAAACCTCTAACTACCCAAACTCTTTTTGGTATAATAAACCACTATTAAAACCTTTGTAATAATCTCTACCTTCTTTAGTGAAGGTTTTTCTTGATAGTTTTTCCCATCTTGTAACATATTAAAAAATTGTTGAAACCTATGGAAAAGCCTATTTTCATTGTAGTGGTAACCCTTAAAATGACTAATGTCTTCTACATTTTTTTAAGACTATTGAAAATCTAAACCAAACTATTAAAGTTATCGTTATTCACTTGAGAAGGAATATGAAACATCATAAATGATACAAACTATCATAGGGAGTTCAAGAGACCTCTTGGAAGATGAATCTAAAGGTCATAACTCATGTATTTATATGTGTAATTCACTTGAGAAGGAATATGAAACATCACAAAAGATACAAACTATCATAGAAAGTTCAAGAGACCTCTTGAAAGATAATCCAAACCTCATAACTCATGTATTTATATGTGTAACATATTAATGAAAAATATTCCATATTGATCTATATCCTCGTACATTCTAATAGTGGTATGAGAGCTCTATAATTTTTAGACCCAAGTTAAATTATGGTAGTTATCCATAGCATCCAAGAAACCTCTGTATGTCTAGAAACATCTTTGTCTCTCTTCCTTCAAGTCTATCCCTCTACCTTCCTCAGCATTATTCGCACCCTTCAGGGTTTGGGATGTTACTCATGTGCTGTCCTCAACTCAATGATGCTTTTCATGTCCCTTGTTCACGCTCTCTCTACTGTGCGCACATATTCTCTCCACCTATATGAAACTCTTTGATCCCTAGATTCCTGGTAATCATTCTCCATGAGGACCCCAGTCTGGCGAGACAAAATAGACAGGCTGCAAAATTGACCTCGTGACCGGTCCCATAATAAATTATCATAGCATTCCCAAAGCTATCTGTAAAATAAGGATAAATCTTAGGAATGAAGATCCTACGTCAATACCTTTTCCATCGACTCCTGGCTTTGTTGGAGTCGTTCCTGCCATAGTTGGAAAGCGAGATTCCCATACTACGCGAGTTGTTGTACGGATATTATTTTGTTGATCCACCCATCCATTATCCCCAGAATTTCAAAAATGCCCTTTACATCCAGGGATTCAAAGCATTCATCAGAGATCTTATGACCACGGTTCGAATCTCTTAGCTCTACCACGAATCCCATAGATTGGTAATCATCATTCCAGAACCATTGTACATGAATGGGAGTTTGAAATTTCGTATAGTTTGGACGATAAGCTCTCTCATTGCAGTGGTTTTGAGGTAAACGAGCCCATACACCTAGTAAGATATGTTTCCCAACTCATCGTTCGCCCAACTCGTATTGCTGGGGAGATTAGAATTTTTGACTAAAATCTATGTTTTTGTTGGTAATCATCCAATGCTCAGCTCAGAGGAGGATGAGGATGTTCAGTTTTTGGACACCAAAACTGGAAACAAGATCGTGGTTATTCATTTACATAATCCCTTCTTGTTAGCTGGAGAAGCAAATGATGGTGATTCATTTACATAATCCCTTCTCGTCAGCGGGAGAAGCAAATGAATGAATGAAAGAAATAAAATTCTGGTCGTGCCATGGTTCGATAAGAACGCCATACAGTTATTTATTGCATTTATCAACAACCAGTCTGAGCCAACTTTAGATGCAAGTTCATATGTGTATATGAACAAGTTCAATTTTCTCTTTCCAAGCCAATCATCAAACCTTGGGAAGAATTCAGAGACAATAAGCACAAAATAGGTATCAAATATGAAAATGAATTTATATTTCATATTCCTGATTATAACAAACCAATCTAGTTACAAAGCACTATATTCCTTCAATAAAGTTCATATTCACTTCCTCCAATTCAAGAGCAGCAGATTCATAAATGCAAACATTTTCATCTAGTTGGCTATATGGAGAATCAATGTTTTGGTCCATGTCCTTGTGAGCATTGTGGAAAGCATAATCATCCTTCAAATAAATGTTGCAAACGTAAGAAATTTGCAAGAGTAAAGAATCATTGTGGATGGATCACTTCTTGACAATGGTCATCAATAATAAAAAAAGATACACCAGTCATACAAAATAATTCATTCTAGAGTATTGACATCTCTTTTAGTGGAAATATTTTTGTCTTTCTCTCCTTGTTCTTGACATAGGGGATAATATCAGTGATTGACAATCATGCTTTAAGTTTCGAAGTCCTATCAATTGAGAAAGAACAAGCTAGCGAAATTTAGAGCCATATTCCATCAACATAATTTTGTTTGTGGTCTTCCTTAAACCGTCATTTAGTAGAAGACATGTAGCTTCCACTAGACAACAATTTGTGGTCATCTTAAACCTCCATAATTTAGTAGAAGACTTACATATTTTTCTAGACAATAGTTTGGGGCCATCTTAAACCTGTATTTAGTAGAATACTTACAGCTTCTACTAGATAGCAGTTTGTGTTCATCTTAAACTTCCATTTAGTAGAAGACATCATCTTCTGCTAGCCATTTGGTTTTTGGTCATCCTAAAACCACTAGATTTAGAGAGAAAATTCAATCATTAGCAACTATCCACTTCTAGATTTCATCTCTCTTCTTGAACTCTCATACACGCCTTTAGACTAATTGAGAGAATGTTGGAAACCTAATCCATTAGTGTTATGGTTATTCACTTGAGGAAGAATATAAAACATCACAAGTGATATGAACGATAATCGAGAGTCCAAATGACCAATTAAAAAACAAATCCAAAAATCACAACTCATGTATTTATAAATATATCATATTAATGAAAGATATGCCACTCTTATCTCAAGTCTTGTGCTTTCTAATAAAAACAAACAAGGTTGGGTTAACAACATTAAACATATTCATCGTGATACAAAGTAGACACATGAAACAAATAATTAAGCGAATGTGAATTGTTTGGTCGAAAAAGGAAAATAAGAACCATTTTTTAGTTGTACACAAGTAGAAAAAAGAAACGAGGATTGAATGCCAAAAATATATGCAAATAAATTCTTGCTAGAAGTATTATTCCATGAACACAACAACACATTTTAAGTATTTTTTTCACATAAAATCTAAAATATCTATTCAACCGTTCCCAGTATCAATGAAGCATTATTTTGTAGAAAAACATTTCCATATTTAAACCATTTGGAATCAACGTCCACTAGGACGTGGACAACATTCTTTTGTAGTCCACAATAGGATTGAAGGAAAGAAACAATAACATACAAGGATCAAGCTTCAACCTTACAACTATCGCATGGAGCACAAAATTAAAATACACGCAAGTAAATACTCACTATAGGTTTCATTCCTTGAATCATTAAGACATTTTGAGTTGTGAAGGAAAAAAGTGTGAACAATATAGTTTTATTAAAAAAAATCCAAAATCTTTATTCAAGATACTCAAATATCAAATCATCTGTCCAACTATATCATGGCATTGTATCGGAAACTTAAATAACCTCCAAGGAAAGAAACAATATCCTACAAGGCTCAACCTTAACCATTTCAATTATTGTATCACCGCAAAACTAGTGCAAAATTTGTTTAGCATCATAGTTTTCTTAAATCTATATTCCTAGCATTTTAAAATTCTAGGAAGAGGTTTGAAATAAATACCTACAAGATGTAAGGTGGTCCATAACTTACAATAACTTACAACTTATTATAGTATTTATATAGAATTAATATTCTATCTAAACTTTATATAAATATTTTTGTTTTATCAACCAAAAAACATGAGTAAATTTTGTTTGGGACAATGGGAGCTATAAATTTGGGAGAATTGTTTTTGCACTTGACATTACAACAATAGTTGGAACATTAGGACCAAATGCAATTATCAATAAAACATTGTCTACACAACTTGTACATTTTTATTAAAGGAAATACAAAAGTTTATTTTGTGTATGTTCCATGAAAGAGGAAAGGGGTTAAATTGAATATTAGCTTGAATTTCATTATTTTCCAAGTTTTGTGTCTAAAAGCGACGAGACAATAATAATAAAAAAAAACTATGAGACAATAAAAAAAATTACACATTCTAGTCATTTTAGATCATAGGGATAAAAGAGAATAAGTTAGTCATTTTAGATCATAGAGATAAAAGAGAATAAGTTTATTATTATTTTGTCAAAACTTGGATATTGCGCTAAAATTGACACTATGATTTGTTTTTATTTAAAAGCCAAGGATGCATAAGAATTTAATTTTTTAATTTTCCTTCTAAAATGAAGCCCCCTCAAAGGGTTGGGCACATCAATTCCCAACGTGCATGCAAGTTGAGTTTTTTGAATGGAATTACATGCATATCTAACATAATTTTTGTGTTCCACTACCAACTACAACAAAGCATTGATACTCACTTTAGAACAAAGTTTGACAAGCACCAACATGTCAGATCCCGAATGAATTAGGGATCTTGGAAGAATTGGAGGTTTGATCCATAATGCAAGTAGGAACACCATCACACATTTTCCACTATAAATGCAACATACAAGTTTCGAATAAGGAACTTGGGAAATTGTTTTACCTATAGAGAAAAAAGGAGATAGGAACTACAAGAACAAAGGAAGCCAACATTCGGGTCTCTATCCCATCCTTAAACACATTACAATGTTGTTGAAAATATGAACACCAAGAATGAAACCAGAAATAGAGCATGAAACCACAAGGAATGGAATATCAAATGCATACACAAGAAAACATTTAAAAGCATCTATGATTTTTATAACATACATGACCATCACCATTTATTGTGCTAGAGTAAGAATGCAAAGAAAAAACATCCATTACTTAGAAGGAAAGAAAAAATTTGTTGGAACCTAGATACATACCTTATTCTCCCAGAATTTTGAAATACCAAGTATGAAACAAGAGATGAAAAAAATGTATTAAGGAAAACTTGTTATGCTTACACTCATCTTAAAGTAGCAACTCAAGAATAAGTCACATGACACTTGCAAAGTGAAACAAAAGGTCAACAACCAACTAAAAACCTAACAAACCATCCACAAAAGGAATAAAGAATCTTTAATTTCTAAGAAATCCACTTACCTTCTTCTCACAAAGTCTTGAAAAACATCTACTATAGAGCAACTTGTAAAAAGACCACCACACCTTTAGCATCAAACAATAGCCCTACCTTAATAAGCAACAAGAGACCCTTCGAAACATCCACAAATCCTTCTTGTCGGAGAGTTTCCAAAGACATGGACCTCAACAATAGATTTAAAAAAAACATGATGAAACCTAGTAAGAGGGATTCTTAGTATGAAGACCACACTAGAAGGAAAACATTCCTGTAGTGGAGGTTTTTGCGGAACCTCCATATAAAAATTCTCCCTTCTCTATTTATAATAGAGGTAGAGGTTGCTAGCAGAGTGACTATAGGTTTTAGCGTAGGTTTTTTGGTCAGTGCACACAAATTGTATCCAATGCACGTGTGCACTTATATATATGGAGAATGGGCACATTAAATAAATAGGTGCACCAAAGATTGTTATTACTAATACATAATAAAATATTGATTTAATTCAAGTGCATCATAAACTCATAAGTGCACTGATGCATGATTACCTACAATGCACCGAATGAGGTTTAGAGATTTTATCATTAATTATATATATATATATATATATAATCTCTAAACCTCATTCCTTGCATTGTTCATTCGGTGCATTGTTTTTTTTAGGGAAGCACAC
>JZKD02S2183669.1:44389-137561 GCA_000966675.3 Picea glauca
ATCTTTTTCCTTGTTGAATTATCTTTCCAATGAGGTATATTTTTCCCCAAATGGACACCGGGATCTTGAGTTATGACCTTCGGAAAATCGTTGCTCAACAATCGTCCATCAAATTCATGGATCATTTGTATCTCATGATTAAAATTAGTCTCTTTAAAATCCCATATGCATTGTGCTAGTTGATATTGTAGTGTTTATATGGTAAATTTTCCCATGTCATTCATGTGAAACAAAAGGAAGTTATGGAGGTTGATTCTATTATCACCATAACAATTTCTTGGAATCTAAGTCTCGAGATTTGGAAGAGCGCAAAATAAATTTAGAGAAGGGTTAAACTAGCAAGTCGGAGCACGTCTGGTGGACATGGTTGAAATTGGTGGGACGCGAAAGTGATGGACTCGACAGACCGTAGATCTTGAAACGACCCAGATCGATGACCAGAACACATATCAGGCGATGAATTAGCGTCGAAGATAATTATTAGAGGGCAGGCGGGGGAAATTACCATGGTTTCATTCCCTAGACGCATGGCGCCCTCAGAAGAACATCGGGGCGAAAAGCAGGTGAGCGCAAAACCGTTCAACCATGCCTCGATGTCACGTGTTCTAATGTCATTTGAATTCCTCAAATCAAAAATTTGTGTGTGGGAAGGAAAGGTGACGGCTGGTCAAATCACCTCGTGCCACTCGTTCAGGTACTTTGCGCCCATGTGACGCCAGGTAAGCACCGATGGATAACTAACTAAAAAGGATTGTCATTCGAAATAGATTGGCCAAACGTGATAAACCAACGTACCTACAAGTACTCTTGTCAGCAGTTCATGATTGACACTCAATTGCGATTTTCATTCAAGACATGGGTTGCATTACTCTGTTTTGGGTGATTAACGTTTTATTTCAGAACAAGGTGATCACAGGTCAAAGTATTCAGCGAATAAAGACAAGTTCGTACTTTCTGTGAAATCAGGAAAGATGGATATAACAGACGAAGTATCCTTCAGTGAACCAGGATTTTCAACTAATGTGACAAGTTCATCAACCAAGAAGAAAGAGAAGTTAGTCGCGCAAACATTAGCAACAAAATTTCACACAAAGCCTGTGGACAAACCATGGTCGTGCAGAGAAATTAAATTAAATCCCCTCATGAAGGATTTAATCATCAATGGTTATGCAGGTGAGCACCGTGCGCGAGTTGTCAAGAGGAAACGAAGCAGGCATCAGAGGGCAGTAGTAAAAATTGAAGCAGTCGAAAGTGTTGGAGAAAACCACCCTGTTTGGCTTGAGACGTTAAAAGAAGAAATTGTCAAGCTTGAGTAGATTGCAGGTTAAATTTAGTATGTGTTAGAGAATTTTGCATAATATTGACAAGTGTCCTTCAGGGTAGAAAAGTTAGATATGTTAGTATTGTTTTTTAACGTTCCCTATAAATAGAAGTTCGACTGCTGTACATTGCTTTTTTGTAACTGACAAATATTTTAGAACTTTGAGGAAGATGATTTGTTTCAAATCCCGGATGTATTTTTCTATATATTCTATTATGAAAATAGATGAAAGGAGGACGGACTAAAGAGGGGCCTGCCCTCATAGCAGGAAGATTTTGTAATTTTCTGGAGCTAAAGTGAATATACAATGCAGATGCATTTTGAACTGTTTATGAAAAGATTTTAATGGTTGTGATATGGGTTCTGTTTTCTCTCACAGTATGTATTTCTCGTGTATTTGAAATCCATTTTCATTTTCCTCTTTTTTTAAATTGGAGAATTAAAAGTCCAGAATTCGCCTTATGACGCCCTCAACTTAGCAATTTAAAATTATGTGATTCTCTTCTTGACTAATTCAGAATTCATTTAAATATGCTCTGATGCAGTTGTGTTTTTTCCCTTTTCCTCTTTCACCATGCAAATTTCAATATAAAACTCAGACTCATTGCCTCATTTAGCCTTTTTCCTCTAGATAGCTCCAATGACTTGCCACTGTTTTATTCATTTTCGATTCCATAGCCCAAATATCACCCCCTTTCCTTCGTCATCAACTTCACAAAACCCCCCAAACAAACCAAATCTAGCCACAGATTATTAAAGAAATATCAAGTGACATGAGATACCCCTCTCTGAGTTGAGAAGGCTAGTGCCCAGCTCTAAAGTTGGTTGAAACAATTACCTCTGTCGTTTGTCTATCAACGAGAATTTTTTTACAGAGTGTTAACATTCTGGCGTCGTTGCCAAGGACGAAATTGAAAAATTTTCCTTGGAAAAGAACGACATGGTTGAGTTCTAAAGTCTGAGAGCAGCTGACACTTAGGCACATATTGGTTGTATTCCTGATCTAGCAACTCCACACATCAAAAATCAGTTTGAAGGTGATTCCATTGGTAGAAGAATCCAGAAATTTAAATTTTCAATGGCGACTCCACTCTCAATGCAGAATCCAGCTTCCAGAACATTATTGGCGACTCCACTCAAGCTTCAAATGTAATTCAGAGACTCCACTAGAAGATGAGACCCCTTGACAGAAGGTATGAAAAGAAATTATGGAATAAAACAAGTACTTAAAATTGGATTCTTTCCAAGGCATTTTATTGTTTGTTATAAGTTGCCTCTAGTCCTTTCTTGAACATGCTAAACAAATTTTTCTTTACCTGTTGCATTCAAATGATGATCATGAGAGTTTTACAATTGTATATCCTCCTCTTAAAGTTGTACATATATCTCCTTAGTGTATCACTGATTTTGATCAAAATTTTCCATCTAAGCCATGTGATGACCATCACCAAGTTGATGAGCCTCATGAAACCAAGGCTGATATTTCACCTCTTGTACTTGATCCAAAACCCTCCAAGATTCAACATAGATACAAACCCTTAAAATTACCTCACATCCTTCATGATTTTCCTCTAAAGCACTATAAGTACCTACCTATGTTTGATGGAGAACTTGATGCCCTCACAGCTGAGAAACACATCCAAGATTTTGAACATTTTATAGATTTGTTTGAGATTGATCATGATGATGTTTGTATGAGGGCCTTCTCTCAATCCTTGAAAGGGGATACCAAAGACTGGTTTAAACACTTGCAGCCAGAGACAATTAGCTCATGGGAGGAATTAAAGAATGCATTTTTGAAGTTTTGGGGCAAGAATAAATCTTTGGATCTACAACTTACAGAGTTCTATGCCTTGAAAAGGCAGAACAATGAAACTATTTTTACGTTCAGTAGAAGGTTTTCCAATATTTATTACAATTTTCCCAAGGAAATTCAACCCACTGAAGCTACTGCCATGCTCCATTATACAACAACTCTTCATCCATATTTGTCTTTCCTCCTGATGGAAAGAAGACCTAAGTCCTTACAAAAAATGTTCAATGATGCTCAAGAGATTCAATACAATATCCAAGCATGTAAACAGATTCAAAATGAGGAGTTGGATGCTAAATAACATGACAATGAATATGAACAGAGAATAGTTGATTGGCATATTAAGCAGAGAGTTGATAATATCATAGGCCCTCTTGAAGTTTTCAATGCTAATGATTTTGCAAAAGATTATATTCCACTTATTGAAAGAGGAGGTGTTGATTTAGCTTCTGATCCATCCCATGATAAGCAGGGTGCTGACTGTTTTATGTATTCATTTATAGACAGAAAAAAAGATGAGTTTGCAAATCAACTTGTTGAAGAGAAGGTTGATGTTCCAAGTTTTTTCTTGTTAGATGACATTGCAGATGTTGTTGATTTGCCTATATATGATGAATGTGATGATGATTGTGATGTTGACTTCCTAGAACAACTAGTTGTATGTTCTCTATCAGAAAATGTTCCTTTTCAACAGTGTAATGAGAGCAATCAACCTACATATCACAGTTACAAAGAAGAAAGTACTGAATCAGCTGAAGGAAATTCTTTACCTTTATTTTTTTCTTCATTTAAATTTTTGAAAGAAAATTCTAGGATCATCATTAAAGCAAAGGGATGTGTGTTGATGTCAAATCACACTGATTCACTGGAACAAATTGACAAGAAATTGCAACAATCTTCTCATGTGTTTGATGACCCTGTTACTTATTATGTAGAAGATCTTGTCAATTCAAAATTGCAGCCATTGGTCGAAGATGAATCTGAAAATGAGTGTGTTCAACAATCCAAAGAAATTGAAAAATGTGCATATGACAACAGTGAAGAAAATGAAGAAGGTTTTGAATCAAGTGAAAGAACCTTTCCATTGTGCTTTGCTTCTTTCAAATTACTGAAACAAAATGTTTATAATGTTTCAAATCAGAAATCCTCCAGGAACGATGTTGAATATGAAGAAAGTAGTGGACCTGGAAATGAAAACTATCTTCCATTATGTTTTTCTTCCTTTGAATTGTTGAAAGAAAATCATGAGATAACAGAGGAAGCAGGAAAGTCTGACTGCATTCACAATGACACTTTTTTACATAAGAAAATTGTTATCAGTGAGGAAGACCAACAAGCTTCTCATGCATTTAATGATCATGTGGCTGATTATGTGGAAGGTTATTTCAATTCAGATTTGCAGCTTGTGCTTAACCATTAGCTTGAAAACGAAGATGAAGCTGATCAAGAAATTGTTGTCAAGGGTCATCTTTCTTCTCCTGAATCTAATATAGATATTCAACAATATTTCCAGCGAGACAAAGTGTTTCAAAGTTGTTTTTCTTCCCTTGAGAATGATGTGGTGGTCCAATTTCTAAGTGGCCTAGACATGGATGAGGATTCTAAAATTGCGTCTATGGAAACTCCAAGCAGCGAAAAAATAGATGATATTGGGCTTCAAGAAAGCAACAAAACAACGTATGCCATTTTTCAATCGGAAATACATAAAGATAATGAGAAGGAGGATGCCCATGATATGGCTGTCATATTTGAAGACATCCAAGAAGGTATGAATGTTTTTGTTGAGATGCATGGAGAAGTGGACAAACCTATTGTCGCCATTTCACTTGAAAATGTTCTCAGAACTGAAGAAATAGAGCGAGGACAACAAACACTTGTGGAGGAGACCTATCTTTCTGTTCATGTCCATCAAGAAGAAACATATTTTCAAGGTTGTCATGATCTTGTGGCATGTTACATGGAATATTCTACCAATCAAAATTTAAGGATTAGAAAGGACTGTAAGATCAAAAGTGAAAATAATGGAAGCTCAATGTCGACATTAGACGTGAATCACTGTACATTAATGATCTCTTCCCAGCCTGTGTCATTTTCTGATACGGAAGGTCATTTCCCCCAATAGTCTCAGCTGACCTTTAACTTTCTTGATGGAAAGCAACAAGATCAATCACCTAAAGACCAAAATGTAGTGGAAGAATTGATACGTGATTGTTATTGCATACATATGTTGGAAGATCCCTTTGCAACTCTGCTAGAAACAACAAACAATATTAATATTTCTGGAAGTCTAAAATTCAAATTCATATGCAATTTATTAAATGAGTCGATGATGAACAAGTTTTGGAGCAAGCATGTACAAAGAAGATGAGCAGTGGATAAAATTTTGGTGTGGCTGCATTGGCATTTTCATTTCACTTGATTGACATTTTCATTTTAGTAGTTAGGATAGGTAGGTACGAATAAGCTTGATGATTAGGCATTTTCACATTCGATTCCCGAATAAAGTATTTAGTTATATTTTTAGTAGTAGGCCTGACATTCAGTCTCCAGGACATAACAAAGTACGCACCTGCTAGAGAAGCAACCCATGGATGAGGCACCATGACTACACGTTCTTTGCTACCTCACAGGGAGGGTAGCATCCCCAGTTGGAGCCTATGTTATCACCATAACAATTTCTTGGAATCTAAGTCTCAGGATTTGGAAGAGCGCTAAATAAATTTAGAGAAGGGTTAAACTAGCAAGCCGGAGCACATATGGCAGATAGGGTTGAAATTGGCGGGACGAGGAAGTGATGGACCCGAAAGACTGTAGATCTTGAAGCGACCCATATTGATGGCCAGAACACATATCAGGTGATGAAGTAGCGCAGAAGATAATTGTTAGAGGGAGGGCCGAGGAAATTACCATGGTTTCATTTCGTGGACGTGTGGCACCCTTAGAAGTACATCAGGGTGAAAAGCAGGTGAGCACGAAACCGTCAACCATGCCCCGATGTCACGTGTTCTAATGTCATTTGAATACATCAAATCAAAAATTCGCATGTGGGAAGGAAAGGTGACGATCGGTCAAATCACCTCGCACCACTCGTTCAGGTATTTTGCGTCCGTGTGATGCCAGGTAAGCATCGCCGAATAACTAACTCAAAAGGCTCTTCATTCGAAATAGATTGGCCAAACATGATAAACCAATGTACTTGCAAGTACTCTTGTCAGCAGTTCATGATTGACACTCAATTGCAATTTTTATTCAAGACATGGGTTGCATTACTCTGTTTTGAGTGATTAATGTTCTATTTCAGAACAAGGTGATCATAGGTCAAAGTATTTAGCTAAGAAAGACAAGTTCGTACTTTCTTCAAATTCAGGAAAGATGGATATAACAGATGAAGTAGCCTTCAATGAACCAGGATTTTCGACTAATGTGACAAGTTCATCAATGAAGAAGAAAGAGAAGCTGGTCGCGTAAACATTAGCAACAAAATTTCACACAAAGACTGTGGACGAACCATGGTCGTGCAGAGAAATTAAATTAAATCCCCTCATGAAGGATTTAATCATCAAAGTTTACGCAGGTGAGAACCGCGCACGAGTTGTCAAGAGGAAACGAAGCAGGCGTCAGAGGGCAGCAGTAAAAACTGAAGCAGTCGAAAGCGTTGGAGAAAACCAACCTGTTTGGCTTGAGACGTTAAAAGAAGAAATTGCCAAGCTTGAGTAGATTGCAAGTTAAATTTAGTATGTGTCAGAGAATTTTGCATAATATTGACAAGTGGCCTTTAGGGCAGAAAACTCAGATATGTCAGTATTTTTTTGTAACGTCCCCTATAAATAGAAGTTCGGCTACTGTATGTTGCTTTTTTGTAACTGACAGATATTTTAGAACTTTGAGGAAGATGATTCGTTTCAAATACTGGATGTATTTGTCTATATATGCTATTATGAAAATAGATGAAAGGAGGACGGACCGAAGAGGGGCTTGCCCTCATATCAGGAAGATTTTGTAAATTTTTGGAGCTAAAGTGAATATACAATGCAGATGCATTTTGAACTGTTTATGAAAAGATTCTAATGGTTGTGATATGGGTTCTGTTTTCTCTCATAGTATGTATTTCTCATGTATTTGAAATCCATTTTAATTTTCCTCTTTTTTAAATTGGAGAATTAAAAGTCCGGAATTCGCCTTATGACGCCCTTGACTTAGGAATTGAAAATTATGTGATTCTCTTCTTGACTAATTCAGAATTCATTTAAATATGCTCTGATGCAGTTGTGTTTTTTCCCTTTTCCTCTTTCTCCATGCAAATTTCAATATAAAACTCAGACTCATTGCCTCATTTAACCTTTTTCCTCTAGATAGCTCTAATGACTTGCCACTGTTTTATTCATTTTCGACTCCATAGCCCAAATATCACCCCCTTTCCTTCGCCAACAACTTCACAAAAACCCCCAAACAAACCAAATCTAGCCACCGATTATCAAAGAAATATCAAGTGACATGAGAGAGCCTTCTCTGAGTTGAGCATGCTAGTGCCCAGCTCTAAAGTTGGTTGAAACAATTACCTCTGTCGTTTGTCTATCAGCCGGACAAAATTTACAGAGTGCTAACAGATCCTTAGGAAAATTCATGACTTAATAAAAATTTTGATGGCCCACTTGCCTAGTCATCATCTAGTCAACATCCATGTCATTGCCCAGTAAACATCCATGTCATCACCCAGTTAGCACCAAGTGTCTCATAGTGATTGGATTCCATGTGTTTCAGAATAATATGTTTCCACGTGTCTTGGTGTCATTAGTAGTCATGTTTGCCACATGTCTTGGTGTCATTAATTGTCATGTCTGCCACATGTCTTGATGTGATTAGGGAGTAAGACTTAGGAAACTAGGCTAAGTATGGGAGAGTGGGAGATGGACAAGAGGATAAAGGAGGTAGGAGGAGTGATGATGTAGAAGAGAGGATTGGGTTCGTGTGCATGGAGTGAGGAGAGGGGGAAAGGAAAATGAGTGTGGTGCCACGTGAGAAGGATACGGGTGAAGTGAGGAGTGGATTGATAAGTAGAGTGTGAAAAATATTCTAAGTATGGAGAAGAATGAGAGGGGGAGAGGGGAAGTGATGAGGTGAGGAGAGAGGATCGAATCTGGAAGTAAGGAGGAGAGGAGTGAAGAGAGGGGGAAGGGGATTAGGGAAAACTTTTAAGTATGGGAGAGTGAAGTGAGGGGATCGATATCAGATGTAGTGAGTGGAGTGGAGTGATGAGAAAAAAGGGGTGTGGGATCCCATGAAGTATAAAAGAGAGTTGATAATGAGACTTAGACTTGAGAACGCGACTTAAAAACTAAATATAAGATAGTTTCTAACTTGAGAATGAGACTAATTATATACTTAGAAACTAAGTATAAGATAAAGAAGTGAAAGAAAACCAAGAACGAAATGAGAAGAAAAGTTAAAATATAAGAGAGGCATTTGAAAATGGCTAAGTATGGAGGCTGTATGTTCTCTTTGGGTGTTTGGAAAAAAACGTGGATAACTTGAGCATACAGATTCATATTTTTAATATGTGAAGTATGTGACAAATATGATACTGATGACTACACCATGAGCTTATGATATTTAAAATTTTTCTTATTCTGATATCTATTTTTTTATTATTCCAAAGAGCAGAAAATCTAGGTGACCAATTTTTTTATCAACAAGTGGCTCCAATTGCGGGACAGTGACCCCTTACGGGTTGCTGAGAACACAAGAATCTGAAGACCATTTTCCTTCTCCATTGGTCCATGGAGTCATATTCAAAATAAATTCTTGTACTTCCTCCTCCATTCAGTCATGGAGTCATATTCAAACATTTTCTTCATTTAGCAATTGTTTTATTTTGGAAAACTTTGACTAAGAGAAACGAACTATGCACAAACAAGATCTCCTTACCCTAACCTTTTTGGAGGAAAGGGACACTTCTCAAGTTTAATTAGATTTCCAATGGATCCATTCAAGCATCCAACTGATTCTTGGAATGAACTCCAGAATTGAGGAACATATCGAGGTTGTTATCAAGAAGTCAATAATATGCCCAAAGAATATTGAAATAAAACTGAGCTAGAGGTGCTCAAAATCTGATTGCGTTACTTGACCAACAATGCTTTGGAACCATGTTTTAATAAAATAAATTCTTGGTTTCTCATGATTGTTGTTTTCTTTGGTTGGGTGAGAAGTTTCTAATTTGAAAATACTCTCATCTTTCTCCTTATTACCGACCACATCCAAGATTCTTGATTCATCAACAATGTCTTGAAATCATTGTCCCTTCATGCAATGACCATGTTTCCATGATGAGGTGCAAAGATAAATTGTTGTTGAACATTTGTATAATATTGTAAGGCTGTATTTTTTTGTTCACCAACAACTTCATTATCTTCAGAAATACAACTTATCACCCATGGATCCTCTTGTTGCAAATGTTGTTCTTTTGATGCTTGAAAGATATATTCTTCATTAAAATCTGCTTTAAATGAGCAATTAATATCATAAAAATCTGATGTAAAGTGATGATTACTTCTATTCATCCAATGTAAACATTCTTCTTGTGGATTGGTATGAACTAGTTGTGCCATTTGAGAATCTTCTATGAAATTTTCATCATGATTATATTGAATGAAATCGTTGTGTACATCAAGTGGAGGTTCTTTAAATTCATATTTAAACTCATTGTGATCATCACTCTCAAATTGAGCACATGAGAGGTTGAAATTTCTGTCCAATGGAGCATGTAGAGGATGGTATTTTTCTTGCATTGAAACTTTGGGGTTCTCATTTTCCACTTCAAGAATAAGATATCATAAATAAAATTCATAGCTTTCATCAAACCTTTCTTCTAAATCGATTCCTCCATTGTCTTGGAACAATATTGGTAAGTTTAATAGATTAGCATCGGTTTAAAGAACATTTCTTTCAATGACTTGATCTTGCTGCATTAACTCTTTCCAACTACACTTTCCCTCTTACTTCAATAAAAATATTAGGTTCACAGGAAAGGAATTTTTATAACAACTAAAAATAATGACATCATTTGGAAACACTTCTTCAGGAATCTCATGGAGAACTTTCAAGAATCTGAAAGTGAAATCTTTGACTATCTCTTCCTCATTCATATGTATTTCAACCAACTCCAAGAAAAGAGAATAGGGGTCTTTCCTTGGGAAATATTTCTCGATAAATAGATTTTCTAGTACATCCCAACCAGTGATGGTTCCGGGAAACAATGAATAATACCATTCACTAGAATTTTCCTTTAAAGTTAAGATAAATGATCGACATGAAACATCATCTTCAACCACATTATAAATCTCACAAGCACTATCAAATTTAATCAAATGTTTCTTTGCATCCTCTGAAGTATTTATGAAGAACATTGGAAACTTGTCCATGTAAATATTTGGCAAGGAATGAACTTCTCCTTGCAAATTGAGTGGACTTATATGCAACCGTTTCTTTCTTTGGTTACCTTCTCCCTTCATTGTAACTTGAACAATTTTTGTTGGGATTGATGGGGAAGGAAAATATCTTCATAGCATTAAAGAAACTCCTCAGAGGAATCATAATATAGATCTTCTTGAAATCCTTGAATCTTTTTGGTGGAGTCACCGAAACATCTTTCTTTAAAATATAGAGTTTCGATGATGGAGTTGTTAGGGAGATCATCCTCCCAAATCTTGGATGGTTCTTTGGTTCTATGGAAGTTTTCACAACCGATTTGTGACTGAAACTTCAACAATATGTATTCAACACCATTTAATACTCCTTGAATATAGTTTTCAAGAACCCAGTTCATCTTGAATCAATCTCTAGATCTTCCTTCACAACTTCAACTAGAGAGCTTCTAGTTTTCCAATAATATATGATCCTAAAAAGTATCATATTTCTTGAAAACAAATCGTTCCCCAGTGTAGTCGTCAAACATGTCGATGTTCATATTGCTCACAATCCCAACAATAACCTCATGAGAATAGAATATCCCCTTGCGTTTTTATAGAGGTGGTACTCCTTTGTAATTTTCTAAAATATGTAGCTTGATGTTCTTGGATTGGACTATCAAATGGGAGAATTCTAAACAACAAACCCAAAATCCTTATTGCTTTAGTTTATATGTAGAATGGTTCTTCATAATCAAATTTTTCTTGAATGGACCAAGAAACTTCTTAACCATAAAAATATGAAGAAAGGATTCAATATCAAAATAAATACATGCTCAACTTCATTGCTACAACCCTCTAAAACATATGCAAACAAACGATGCACCATATCCTCTCACAAGAAAAAAAAGTGAAATGATCTTGATCAATTCAAAGAACTTTAAAAGAGTATTGCATTCAAAACATAAGTGAATATGATAGGTGCATTTCAAAAATATCGTGCTCATAAACTCGGAGTTTGAGATATCATTGAAATTAAACCCTGAAGTAGTTCTTCGTGGATTTTCATAAAATATATTCAACAATACAAAGCATTTCAGCACAACAATTGACTAAGTGCTCATAAATAAAGCTTGCCAAATGCAAAGATTAAACCTCCATGAATCATTTAGAAAATCCTAGCTTACATTTATTAGTCACATATATGGTTTTAAAATATTCCATGATCTTTTTAGAGAAAGAATCTTGGAAGAATACAAGAAAGATGCTCAAAAATATCAACCATGTGCTCAGTTCAGAAATACAAGCATAAAGACTTGAGAAAAATAGCGTAGAAGAAGAAGAAACAAGAAAAATGGAGATCTTTATTTGTTGATCAGAGACCTAGTTTCATACTGATGGTTGAAACTTTTTAATTCTAATCTTCTTCTTTTTTATAATCCAATATTCTAACCCTTTTTTTGATGGTGCTTTGTCTCTTTTAGAATCTGCTCTCCATGCTTCTTGAAGTAGTTAGGGTTTTCTCCTTCTAGAAGTTTCCACATGCATCCTTTTGGATTAAATCACATTAATTAATGATTTAGTTAAGTCTCATTAATGTATTTATATCACTTAAATTCGTGCCTTGAAGTGGGGTCCATTTCATCTTTAATAACAGTCATCTAAAAAACTTTTATTTCCAAATTTTCAAGTTGACTGCCTTTTTTAAAAATAAGTGGATTTTGTTTTAATTTTTTGAGCATGACAAGTGTCTTCTCAGCTATGGGGACCATTCTAGGTGAAATATTCATCATTTTATATTTCCAACGAGTCCTATTGATCAAAATTTGGAGTCCTGGATCTCAAGTTATAGCCTCAGAAAGTTGAGGTTCCAAACAAATTTCTTAGCAAGTTAGGAAAAAACAGTTGATTTTTCTTTCAATTTCTGGGAGAATTATGGACAAATTCATCCCTTGAAACATGTTCCATCATCTTCCTCACTGAATTATGTTTCCAACGAGGTATATTTTTCCCCAAACATATACCCAAATCTTGAGTTATGACCTTTGGATATCACGTGTCTCAGAATAATAGGTTTCCACATGACTTGGTGTCATTAGGTGTAATCTCTTCCACTTGTCTTGATCTGATTGGGGAGTAAGACTTATGAAATTAGGCGAAGTATGGGAGAGTGGGATATGGATGAGAGGAGAAGAGAGGTAGGAGGAGTGTTGACGTAGGAGAGAGGATCAAGTTCAGGTGCATGGAATGATGAGAGGAGGAAAGGGAAATGAGTGTTGTTCCATGAGAGAAGGAGAGGAGTGAAGTGAGGAGTGGAGTGATAAGTAGAGTATGAAAACTATTCTAACTATGGAGAAGA
The DNA here is from genome assembly GCA_000966675.3 of Picea glauca. Classification (NCBI taxonomy): domain Eukaryota; kingdom Viridiplantae; phylum Streptophyta; class Pinopsida; order Pinales; family Pinaceae; genus Picea; species Picea glauca. The sequence goes on from JZKD02S2183669.1 coordinate 57,289, forward strand.
ACGAGAAGGGGAGAGGGGAAGTGATGAGGTGATGAGAGAGGATCATATTCAGATGTAAGGAGGAGAGGAGTGAAGAGAGGGGGAAAGGGATTAGGGAAAAATGTTAAGTATGGGAGAGTGAAGTGAGGGGATCAGGATCAGATGTAGTGAGTGGAGTGGAGTGATGAGAAAAAAGGGGCATGGGATCCCACGAAGTATAAAAGAGACTTGAGAATGAGACTTAGAAACTAAGTATAAGATAGTTTCTGACTTGAGAATGAGACCAAATATATACTTAGAAACTAAGTATAAGAGAAAGAAGTGAAAGGAAACCAAGAATGAAATGAGAATAGAAGTTAAAAGATAAGAGAGGAATTTTAAAATGGCTAAGTATGGAGGCTATGAGTTCTCTTTGGGTGATTGGACAAAAACATGGATAAATTGAGCATACAAATTCGTATTTTTAATCCATAAAGTGCATGATGACGCTGAGATCAAGGTATACACCATGAGCTTATGATATTTCAAAATTTTCTTCTTATGATATCAAATTTTTTATTATTCCAAAGAGCATAAAATCTAGGTGACCAAATTTTTTATCAATGCGTCGCTACCATAAAGAGGTTTCTAGAACAAACAAAGGGATTAGATTTTGCACCTACTGAGAAATGGACAACCATGTCAGGATGGGCCACCATGAACAATTGAGAGATGGATTGTGCAAGAGGCTAGGGAAAAACCCTATTTGTTTATGCCTTTCTTAGCCTTCCATGCTTGATTTCCACAAAATTTACTCTATAGGTTAAATCTTCTATCAAATCATGAAACTCAATATAAGTTATTGTATTAAATATAAAAATATAAAGAAAAAGGCCTTCAACTGAACTAATCTTGATGACAATAGTTGTTAATATTAATATTATAAAAACAAACCTTTCCTCTCCATTCCTATGCCAAGGGATTATACAAGGAACCTAATATTTCCTTCAAAATGTTCCCTCTTGCCACCTAATGCCAGGACAAGAGTAGGGCTTGTAGTTCAAGAGACTGGACTCCTTTTGTCATTATCCAATATATACCCTTGATTTGAAGCCCTATTTGTATTCCAATGGTCAATGAGTTCTTCTTTGGACCTAAAAATTGACTTTAATAGTTCCTCCTCCCCCTTCTCCTTCACCCCTCCTAATCAAATTAACCTTATATAGATGTATCTCTTCTCTGGTCATTTTTCTTTAGCTTTTTTTTTTAGTCAAATCATAATGTACTAACTTTCTTCATTTAAAATATCTTTAGTACTTATATTTTATTTTCCTTTTTTTTCAATTCTTATATTCATCAAATTTAGTCACACATAAATAGTAATATTTAATTAAATTAATATTTTTAATAAGTGTCCCCGAGGTGTAAGACAGTTGGTGATGGAGTGTGTTGTTAAGCCACTCCGTGTTGAAAAGTCACCGGTTCGAAACCCGCGGGGACAAAAAATCCAACCATGTTAAGGGTTGGTGTGGCTCAGGCCGGGTGCGATCCCTGGGTGATTTTGACGGCTTAGATGCCCCTGAGTTGCGGTTTCTCAAGCCAAAGGTTAATCCCGATGCCAAGAAGGTCCGGACCAATTAACAAACAATTTTTTTTTATTTTTAATAAGTAAGAAAGACATTTGCATTATTGACAATATTATTAAAAACAAACATCTTCGCAAAGGGCACGCCACTATGAATTAAAAAAATATCCAAATCTTAAAATGTGACATTACATCCATATCATAAAGTTATTGAAATGGAAGGAGAATCTTCAACATTATTATTTTTTATTAACATTTTTTATTAAAAAAGTTATTTTGAGGGGTATGAGTTTCACCTCTACATTCAAAGAGAGAAAAAAAGATTTGAACTTTATAATTGTTACAAGTAATAAAATAAATTTTCCAATTTTCTCTATATTACTACTTTTAAAACTAATTATTCTCATTTTCTAACCTTGAATTTCAACTATCATTAAATTTGCTATAAATTAATACTTTTAAGGTTGATTATTGTTGTATTGAGAATTAGTTTTGAATATTGTGTTATTGTGTCAATTAATCTTATTATGTTTTCTATTATTCTCGGTTTTATTTCTAATTTCTTTAATACTAAGTCGAGTCTCATGATGGTACTCAAAGTGTTCATAGTATATCTCTATTAGAATTCTTACTATTATATGTAAGCAAGATGACATTTTAAAGTCGTGGAAATAATTCAAAGATGTCAAACAAGATGTCTTTGATTATTTATTATCATATACAATACCACACACAACATGTCCTATAAAGGAGGAGGAAGTAGAGGATGAAAAACACACATATTGCATCTAAGGTGGTTAATGGATGTGATTGATGTATATTATCAATCACCATTTTGTAACTAATCCAACAAATATTTTTTAACAAGGTTATGAACATTAACTATTAATAATGACTTTTTAAAAGAAGAACAAGAAATTTAAACCCACTTCAAGGAGGATAATGATAGAAAAAATGTTCTTCATCAATCTCTTCCTTGAAATTAAAAACAATTAATATCCTTTAAAAAGCATAGACACACATTCATAAAAATAATTAATTAAGAACTAATTATTTTAATGAGTTTCATGTAATTAGCCATAGAAAAACAAAATTACATCTATGATTACAACATGGATTATAAACCATTAATGGTCTTAATTATGAATTCATTGATGTGATGAGGATGTTGTATAATATTTCATACACTTCATTTTCATTAAGTCATGTGTATTAAAAAAATTGGGGGGAAGGATGATAAGGTTTGTGTTAACCTACAAGTCATCTCTTTTGGATCTTTTTCACATTATGTGTGTTCAACATATATATGATTTGGTGTAGGTAGTTGGTTGGACCATTTTTTGTGAATAACCTAGTTTGGGGTTCAACATATTTGAGAATATTTTTAAGATGCTTGTACACATGAAAAGAAAGATGCTATTACAATAAAAACAAAGATGTCTTCACACACACACACACACACACATATATAATGTCTTTAATGCAATACCCCAAAGGAACAACATGTAGATATTACAATACAAAATGAATCATAATTCATTAAAGAGATTGAAGTTCCAAAACAATTTATTTTATTTTCAACATGATAGTTGTAAATGGTTATTAACTTTTTATATCCAACATCATAAAATGAAGAAAAAACATAATTGGTCAATTATAGATAACCATAATAAAATGAAACATCCATGATATAAATGTTGAAATAAAACATGTACTTATCACTCTTTATTGACATCAACCTGGTTATCTTCCGTTCTTGGCATAATAACATTGTTGTTTCTAAAAAAATGTTTTGGACTTGAATCATGTCTTAGTATGAACCACCAATCCTATCCAACGCATCCCAATAAAATAACATTTGGTTGAGTGTTTTGGGAAAACATAAGGCTCCTTATTTTCATCCCACATATTTTTAGAGTTGATATATATTATTCTACTACCATGACATTACCGTGGTCAAAGGTATCCCACCACTTACACCTAAAAATGACACATTGGAAAGATGAGAAGCTCACTTACACAATATCTTGTATCTTTCAAATGTAACATAACTTCCCCTGTATTAGGTTCTGATCATGGAGGCTAGCACAACTATATTAGTCGAACTCAACCTCCAATCCATAGTCTAGTGTGACACATCCATCATCAACATTCTCGGTGTGAAAATGATGTCCATGTGCCCACATAGATTGGAATAAATGCACATGTAAAAATGAGAACAAAGGATGGTATCATGTGTCTAATAACCTATATTAATAAAACATAAAATATGTTATAATTCAAACATGCATTATAAATATAATAATGTATAAAAAGAGATTATTATAGAGTTGTTGCACCCAATCCTTCAATTTCATGATTCCTCTTCACCATGAGGGTAATGACCAAATCTGCCATATTTCTATATGATCTGGTTAGCCACCCAACTATTGGGATAGATAATTGGCATATTTCATTTTAAATGATTAGGATAAGGCTTTCTTCTACCATTCAACTGTTTGAATTATTTCCTATCGTTGTCCCATTTCCTTCTCTTCTCTTCATACAATGTGACTCATGATTGCATTGCCTCTCTGTTGTAAAGAATGAGCTTATTGATGACATCAATTTCTAAATTCAATGATGTATTTGTGAAATCCAATCAAATAACATGGGATCAAATATATATTATCAAGTTCATTGTAAATGGTTACTCTATAGAAATTTGACAAAAGATAATTGTCTAACTCTTTATCATGCACCATTTTCCGTTCATTTGGAGTATATCCCCTTCCCTTTTGTCCTCATCATGTTGGTTGTACAAGACCACTATGCTTGGTGTGTCATTGATTTATTTGATGTACTCACTATCATACTAGATTGAATCATATACTTTGTACCCCTTATCCATAGACCCCTTAGATTTTTCCCTTTCTCAAACAAACCCCTTCAACTTTTTCATGTAGCTCTCTAAGAACAATATCCAATAACATGATACCACCCTAGCTAATTGGAACCCATCATCTAGGTGAATTAGAAGATGGAATTACAAGTCCATAAAACTTATGGGTAGTTCCTTCTCAAACACACAAACAATCTTAGCTATCTCTTGATGTAGTTGTGGAATGATAACCATGTGAATATTCTTTGATGTAATCCAATGTACAAAGGGAAATAATTTAGATATGGTGCATTGTAGGTCTTGGAGGAATTCATGGTTCACACAATTGTGCACGGGAAAAGGATAATGATGCTACAAAATAAACACATATAAGATTAAGTGGCATAAAACATGATTGCATAGCATATTATAACCTACACTATAGAAATAAGATCTCCTAACAACCAATGTGTCACATTTTTTTTAATGATATGTGACCCCATAAAGAATATATAAAATTTTTGAATATATCCACATGATCTAGTAATTCGGAAATATTCAAATGGTCCCAATATAGAATCTCATAAAATAAAGACTCCCTTTTCATCCTGATGGGCATTTTCTCAACAGAGGTATAAAAAATTTCAGGATCATTGAAGACACATTCCCCATTGAATAAGAAAATTATGTGATTTCCTTCTCCTTATCTATGTCATATCCCCTAATCCATTCCATCGATGAAAATATTTTAGGTGTCCAAGTTCTCTCTAGTTTACCATTAAAATTAGATGTTATTTTATAAGGGTGGTCTTGTGGAAGGAATTCCCTCGATAAGTTGTACACCAACTTTCGCAAGTGGTTGGACCACCTAGCCTTTATAGAAGTTCCACAACATTTACATCCATGATACCATTTTTTTACAATAATTGTGATGTTACTGTATAAGAAACGATTTAGTACCAAACAAAAACAATTGTGTCAAATTAAATATCTCAAATATAAACTAATCAACCCAACATGCTTACCAGAAAAAACTCTTAGTCCTAGATAATCGTACATGGTGTATGCACATATATATATCATAAAATACATATCCATTAGGATGGGTCTTGATACATTGTATACATGTATCCCTTCCCATAATTTATTCAATTCACCAATCAATGTTTGGAGGTAGACATCCATTCTCTTCACTTGTCTTCTACCAAGGACTATAAGAGCCAACATAAGATGTTCATTCTTCATAGACAACCATGGGGGGGTATTTTTATTGGTCACCACTAGAAACATAGAATAGTTGGTGTTTTAGAGGGAACACTAGTTAAATCCATCCATGGCTATGCTCAATATAAGGTTTTGTACTTCATTGTTGCAATTATTGGTCCATGTATCCTCTATATGCTTCATGGTTATTGAATTTTATGTGAGGCATGCCTCCCTTGTAACACAATTAATTATTTTAAACAAAAGATACTTTGAATCCTTAATATTATAATCATGTTCCTCAATATATAATGAGGATGGCTATGTTCTTTTCCATGTTTTTTCTAATTTTTGGTACCTTTCATACCCACATTTTGGACATATCTTTTATCTATGTATTCACCTTTGTATAGAATGCAATCATTTTGAAAAGTGTGATATTATATGTACTCAACACCCAATCTTTTCAATAGCTTCTTTTCCTCTTCACAACTACCTAGGAGGACATTATCATTTGGAAATACCTTACCTTTAAGTAACTTGCAATTGGCGGAAAATGGAAATGTACATTGTCATGAAGCATGCATGAAATCCCTTTTCATTGCCAAGTGTGTAAAAATATTTTTTTAAATATAGGGGACTTAACAATGTTTGCTTTTTAAGCAAAATTTCACCAATTTGGCTAAATTTCAATTTTCTGGAAGAAATTTAGGCTTAAAATTTTCATTTTTCATTAAAAATGAAAAACTAGTAGCCTAATTTATGATTATAGTTATGCATACACTTATATTTTTTGCCTAAATATAAACATTTTCCATGAACATATAATAGGTTAAATTCTTAATATTTTCGCCAAATCAATGATTATGCATCCCAATTTTTTAAATATATTCACTACATATGGATGATTAGTTAGTAGTAATTACTCTTGTGAAAACTATGAATTTTCAATTGAAGTCATGTAAATTTATATAGGACAAGAAAATGTTTTGAATAATTTACTTCTATTATTTTTTTCACTTCTTTCAACATGGAGGTAGTATATCATGTCGTATATTACTGTGTGGAATTTTTTCCCTGTATTTTTAAAGAAATTTTCCATTTTCATTTTTTTTGGTTGTAAGTTCCCTCTAATCAATATGAAAGTTTGTTTTGTTGTCTAAATATTTTTTCATAAGATTTTTTTGTTAATTATTGTCAATGATGCACATGTGACACAAATAGAATGGTGTTGTTGCCAAATTTTAAAGGTAGTAACAAGAAATCAATTTGTTATCGCCTAAGATAAATGATATGATTTTTTTACAAATATGGTTTGATCGCCAAATGGTTTGATGAGTTATTATTTATGTGGTTTGAAAAAAAAACATCGGGACTTAATGGTCATATGCCTCTATATTTATAAGAAATGGGCATCTGACATACTATACATTTCTTTCAAGTTATCTAGTAACATTGTTGCCCCTACTTGGGTAGACCTTGACCCATGTCCAAAGAGAGGGGTGGTGGAACAAGATTTTAGGATTTCAAAGAATGTATTGGTGATATGAGAATCATCCCCTACCTCATCTTGTTGGAATTCATGTAACAACATTACCTCCATGGCAGGGTATCCTGCAATAATTCATCCATGCCCACCTTTGCATTATTGTTTTCATCTCCAACATGTGAAAACCTAGTTTTGTTGTAGATGTTTCTAATTTGTGACTCAATACATAGTGGGAATTGAATAGGTGGTTGATTCAACCATTATTGGCATGCTTCATCTTTGAGCTATGCTCATTTAATATACTTCTCTTGATTTGACATAGTAATGGGGTGCAATGGTAGATGATAGATAGGTTAAATAGTCACAATTCTAATTGAAAAATATTGAATATTAAATTGATGATTAGTAAACACAATGCATCTAGTATGTTCAAACATTATACCAAACATTTATTGAAATCATGTAATTTGTTTTCCAATAGTACACATGCAACCAAACACTCTATAAAAAAATGTCAAATTAAGCAATACATTTACATTAATTCCAATGAAAATCCAAAAACAAAATTACTCAATGATATTTTTCTTACACCTTAAGGGGGCGTCTAAAGGTAGTCCCAATGCAAGGTGTCTTTGAAAAGTAGTTGGTGGTCTACAAAAGTTATAATTTATTAAAAACTCATAACCAAGAGACAAGATATGTATTGCATGTATAACAAAAAATGTGGATTCCTTTCTTTTTCATAAAAAAAACTCTTTGTCATTGAAGTGTTCCTCAAATGAACAATTTACCCTATAATGTTCCCATAAGAGCATGGATTATCATAGATATATAACAAGTTCTTCCTATTAAAGTTTTCATAAGAATAACCATTCATGCATATATTATACATAGAAATGTTATGTTTGAATTTAACAATATTCAAGTAATCAAACCAGATATAAAGATGACCACAAAATGGCATAAGTGTTGTTGACTATTTGGGAGGAACAAATACATTTGAAAGGATTAGAAAACCAATATTTGTATCATATATTTTAGACTTGGAAACCATGTAATTATTACCACAAAAGGAGAATTCAGTCTCAACATCAGGCATAGGTAGGGAAGACAACTAAGTGCCATACAAAGCATGGTTTTAACAAGTTTGGCATTTTCTTTATATATGGATAGGAAGAGATAATCCATTTCTACCCTCTAATAATTGAACTAACTTTGATGTGTACTTGGAAACAACTCTCTTAGCTCATACAATTTTTTGAATCCCTTAGTAGAAATGTTTTGGGTAGTATTGATATAATACTATGGCTCACTAGAAATCTCAGTTGACTCAATGAAAGTAGATGGGTTGGTCAATTTAAGATGAAACATATCTTATTTGGATTTGAGATTTTTAAAAAGGGGCATATGAAAATGTTTCTACATGTATTCTCTATATTACCTAGTGGATCCTTGACCACAATGGAATATGATTAGACAGTCAACTTTATGATCATTAATATAATGGGAAAGTGTGACATACCAAGGGTTCACCTTAAAACCTTTACATTTTGAACAACCACATACTACTAGGGTGTCATAAAAAATATCCAATCCATGGTGAAGTACTGTTTTCCTAGGATGGTTGATGAAATATGGTAAGTTACAATTGGAAAGGTAAGAAGGATCTCCTTTTTCATCTACCATCTATCTGTGGTATCTTCCTCATGATAAAATATTGTGACATTTTTGGACCGATGAAATATCTTGCACATCCTAACTTGAAGCTGAATCAAGATCCTACAAAATTCAATTCCTAATTACTCAATAAAACAATAAAATGTAGCATAAATTCTATAGATAATAAAAATAAAAATAAAATCTAGACTTACTACAAACGGTAAGGGTGAACTTGATGAACTTGAGATGATATGAAATGAGTTAGAATATGAAGAATTGTCCATCTGATATTATCACATTTTCCCCTGGATTTGAGCCAAAACCATAATCAATACATGTCTACATTCTTAAAAGAAAGTTTGGGAAGCATGTAACATTATAATTTCACACTAAGTTTTTAAAGCCTTTTTTCATGTAAATGGTGCAAGTTTAAGCATCATCTGTATAATTTCAAATGATGCATTTTCTACTCATATGGTATTTTAAGTATCATTCGTATAAATTCAAATGATAACTTTCACACTCATATGATATGCATATTTCAAATGATAATATACATATCTTACTTGATTAAACAATCATATCATTTGATTTTAATTTATTTGTGAACTAAAATAATTCTTTTGGAATAAATATTAAGAGGGACAATATTATAACAAAGGGAATAACGTCCCATCCTATGAGTGCGCATAGGATAACTATATATCCTATGGATTAATGTAATTTAAGTGTTTACAATATTAAATCAAAAACTAGGATGCATGCAACATTGTAACCTCAAACAAAGTTTTAAAGGTATTTTCAACATTGTAACTTCAAACAAAGTTTTAAAGGTATTTTCTAAGTAACCAGTGCACCAAAATCACATATAAATCACCAATTTTTATCTAAATCATAAACACACTAGTACACTAAATAATTATATGCACTAAAAAAAACCTCTGTAATACAAAACCTCCACAAAATTCTCATCGTAGAGGTTTACACTTCCATTTTCACTGTGAACTATTTCTTTGGTGCATTCAAGTCAACATCATGCACCAATGTGCTTAAGTTTGTATGGTGCACCACTAGCAAGATCAAAAGAAAAAGGAATGCACTCCTTTATCATCGATTCATCCAAATATCAAGTGTAAAAATCAATGGGAATTTCATTTTGTAAAAGTTAGTTTATGAAATAAAATCCTTTAATCCCTATTCCATTCTTTTGTTGTTGAAATTTGGAGGAGAGTCTAAAATTTACTAGTGAAGACTTTGGAGTGAATAGATTTTTTTAAATAGTCGAGTTTGTAAGGGATCTCGGTAGGTCACATACAAATATATAGAAAATATATTTAAGGTATGGAGCTTCATTCTGTTTATCTAAAATTTTTCCTCAATTAATTAAAAAAAATTAATAATCTTTTTATTTATTCCTATTACTATTTATAGTGTGTTTTCAAGAAAATAGAAGGGTTTAAGAGTTACCTTCAATGTTGTAAACCTTAATTTTCATGTTTGTTATCTTTTGTTTTATATTGCTACAAACCCTAGCATTAGGGGTTTATTCTTTCTACTATTTGACAATGATAATTTTCTTTTAAGAATGGATTTTTATTAGTTTTGTGTATTTGTATGTGGAGCTTTGGGTGTTTTTTAGATTGGGACTACTCGTTGCATTATATTCCAAACTAAGTTGTTGTCAATCGAAAAAAATATTTCATGTTTCATGGTGCACATAGTATAGTAACCATGCACAAGTGTATTTTTTATCCAAAACACATCATCTAGTTCATTTTTTAAAAACTGCTATCGATTTCAACAATGTGCACTATACAATAATGACATGCCAATGTGTAAGACTATATTAAGAACACCATTTTGGAATTGTTTATTTTCTTAAAAAATTATCAAGTTTATCAATGCACACTGTACGATAAAGACACATCAATGTGTATCAATGTATTAAGTGAACTGGTGGTATGCAACAACTAATTTGAAAACAATTTTAGCCTAAAATTCTTTACTTAGTTTGTAAAAAATATTTCATAATTTGTATATTTCATTACATAAGACTTTTATTCATACATGATGGTTGATAGAAAATCAAAGAAAAAAACATAATAATGAATGTGAAGGAAGCACATCCCAAGAAGAGAACATGGAAAGTTCTTTTAAATTTTAATATAGAAGTAATATATTTGAATTATCTATAGTTTTAAATGATGTGAATTGGTTAATGCATATCATACAAAGATTAAACATTTAAAAAATCTAAAATATTGATCGAATCTGAGTGTAAAAGTGCATAAAAACTTTATAGAAATGTTTCAAAGAGAGGAATTGGGTAGATCAATAGGTGATCCATATCAAAGTTTTTATTTGAAGTTTTCTTTTGACATTTTACTAATAATGTACATTTTAACAATAATCATGAGCATGTTTTAAACAATTGATTTCACATTTGTTGAATGCTGTGCAAGGACCAACAGTAAGGGAACATAAGGTCATCCCATGAAGATAAAAATAATGAATTATTTAAATAATGATGAATTGGTCCTAAGTTACATATAGAGTTGTGCTAGAATTTAATGAGAGGGGGGGGAGACTTTTATAAAACTAAGAATAATATAGTGGAAATAACATAGATATTCTTTTCATTTACAATACAAAAATCAATCCAATGAATCCATGAATGAGACTATACATAAACTACAAAAAATATTTCCAGATCAATGGTTAATGAGACCTATGAGACTTGCAAAATAAAAAGCACACAATAAAAAAGAATTATTTAAAAAGTATTATTGCTAAACATGTTTTTTTGTCATATGCATACACTAGTCCAAAAAATTACCAAATCAATATTTTTGCATATTTGTTTTAATATTCCTTGGATGGGGTGCCATGTGATGGACACGAAAGGACATCAATTGAGAGGGTGGTGGCTCCATTTGTCTCTTCTCATGTATGATTCCCATGCCCCGAGGAAAAATTCAGTTATGAAAACAATCACAGAATTGAATGGGGGGGGGAGATAGCTCGCACGATCAAAGCTCTCCTTGCACAACACTGAATGATACTATGTCTCATGAAAATGAGGAGAATTGATGTTGTTGTACTCTATTCTCTTGCTGGTATGATGGATTTGGGAAGGTTAAATTGGCCAACGGATAGAGTCGTGTCTTTATACGCTTCTCAGTTCTGTTATTTACTTTGGTATACTCTATTACTTGGTTGGTGTTCTTAACTTGTCTCTGTTAAGAAATTTTTTTCCCCTCATGGATGTTTCATTATGGATCCCCATGGGAGGAGGCCTAGAATTTCCCCTTCCAAACACTTGTGTGTTGCTAAGGAAGCCATTTTTTATCGTGAGTTTGTCACTTAGGAGGATTATGATGCTATGCACACCATGGAAGAGGAACTAAAATTGGTTGGAGAACTAAAAGAAGATGAAGAGGTCGAACATCAAGTGGGTGGTATTATCCCTGATCTGGGTTGCACTAGAACCAAAAATTACAAATTTTACAGGACTCTCGAACTTTATTAGCACACAAAAGAGATGGTGGCTTTAGGGATGCTTCCCAAGGAGAGGGATTTTAGACAGCCCGAGTGGTGCATGGAAACATTGGAGGAAAAAAACACTTAGCTCATCTCAATGGTCTCTTGGATCACAAAGCACCATGATGGCTCCTTCCGGCTTCCTGTTGTCAATCATCCATGGGTGGGTTGAAAATATGGAGGATGTTACCCCATGGCCCCCTCAAGTTCCTCATTCCAATGGATAACATGATGTTCATCCCTTTTACTCAAGCTCTATTAGTTTTTTTCTATGTTCATATTATTATAATTGTCCTAATTGTTAACTTGGATTGTTGGTTGGAGTCAGATACCACTTCATTAGAGACAAAGTAAAAAAGGGAGATGTCAAGATCCAACACATTTCCACGAATAAGCAGATTGCAGACATTCTCACCAAACCCCTAGTGAAGGGGAAGTTTGTCTACTTTAGAGACAATCTAGTAGTGGTAGAGAATTCCTCCCTTGCTAAGAGGGAGTGTTGATTTTGTAGCTTCAAAAGGTATTCCCACAAGAGGACAAGGTGTCAGACATATGAGAATATTTGTTGGCACCAGAACAACCTTTTGTTTTAGTGAAATTAGCCTTGGAATGAGGCTAGGGCCTCATGGGAAAGTTGATGGGATTTGTGGGCTTGTGATTGGGTGTCACACCCACAAAGAGGAATCAAATATTCTAATTAATTGTTGAGTTTAGAAGGGATCCTAAACTCACTCATTAGACTTGTATATAAAGGAGAGAAGTCATTGTGACATTTCATCATTGTGTCATGATGGAGTTAGCATAAGTGAGTAAACACTTTTTCTAGGGAGAATGACAATTGTAGCAAGGAGATTTTTCCACCTAGGCAATCTGGCCTAGGGTTTATGGATCACGTGTGGGAAGTGAGGAAGGATGCACGTGTGAAGGAACAAGTTGTTTGTACATGTATGAGGGTTGCAGTGAGTTTAGATGCATATGTACATGGGTTGTAGTGGGCACATTAGTGTATGTAAGCGAGCTGCAGTAAGGTGAATCGCATATACACGGATCGCAGTGGGCACAGTAGCATGTGTACACGAGTTGCAGAAGGGTGAATCGTGTACATCCGTACAAGGTTTTTGAGCAGGAGTAGGTCCATAGAGGTTGACATCAATAATAGTATATGTGACATCAACAAGCCGTATAGGTGGTCTGCAATAGATTTGTAAGTTGGGAGTTGTCCCAAGTGTTTTGTTTCTTTTTCTGTTATTAGAGGACAAGGTTGTCCTCAGTTTTTGGGGAAATTGTATTGGCTGGGAGGGATGGTTTTTCCCTCAAGATTTCTGAATTTGAAAAGGTTACTTAACATAAATTTTTTGTCTCATTTGTTTTATGATTCATCTCTTATCTTGTTGTTTACGATGCATATATTCTCAATCAATAATTTCTAGTGGAAAATTGTTCAGTGATAATAGCTAGGGTTTCATGTTAGCTCACTAGGAAGCAAGTTTTAGATATGAAAATTATTCACATATAGTTGCATGTGAAAATTGACAAATCCATCATACATTGTGATATTTATAAAACAAAATGATGAAGAGGGTAAGAATTATGGTTTGAAACTGGATCAAAATGATAAAAGGTGTTGTTTACACTAGGCAAAAAGATGTCAATTTATGGGCTCATCATCTCCCATCGGTCAAAATTGTTGCATATCCTCATGGAACCCTCTATTCCCACTAAGGAATGTCTAGGTAAAGATCAATCCAATTAAAATTTTGATGCCCAAACTCTTGTGGACCATAAAACCCCAAAGACCTATCCACTTGAATCCATTAATTGCTTTCTTCTCTTTTGATCCAAATTGGATCTAAGAAAGAAAAATTTGGCTAAGGCACATGCTTTTACAAGGATCAACATGGGAAAGGTTTGACGCTTTGGATAAAGAAGGTATTGGTCTATTGGCATGAAGGACCCCATACCATCATGACCATCATCCACATATACACTCAATCAAAACCTAAGGAAAGTGATAGGAGATGATTGTAAAAGGAAAACAAATGTATTAAAAAAGATAAAGTTTCATAGACCCTCTCTCTATGCATAAAATTCAAAAGGAAAAGAAATCAAGGGAGGAGAACTAAAATTGGGGGAAACTGAAGGGTTGGGGATGCTTGACCTTCCACCTATCCCCTTTGCCTCCTATATGTTGGTTCTTGGGGATTGAGAACGGGTTCTTTGGGAAGAAAGGAAGGAGTATGCTACCATGACTTCACATTGAAGAACTAAGTTGAACTAGAGAGCCTATAATCATACCCATTACTGAGTAATAAAATCCTCGACAAAGCCAATTGAATGTTGGTTTTACCATTTGGATTTCTAGGGTAAAATATTGTCTCACATGTGTTATTTGTTTCCTCTGTGTGTTGAGTAAGTAACTGGTTCAAATTCACTTGTGTAATTTTATCAAAATTGTTGGTGATCCATTAATTGTTGTTATGTTTTTTGTTTATAATTGTTGTGGGTGAGGATAATTTTGTTGTACACTTATTCCTAATGGTGTTCCTAACCATTGGATGGTCATCTCTCTATTTCCTTTACATTTTTTTTTTTTCTAAACGCAACGTGAACCCTATCTTTTCCCTCACGTTTCACTTTGGTAGAGTGAAACCTATCTTTTCCCTCATGTTTCTCTTTCGAAACATGAACCCTATGTTTTCCCTCACATTTCCCTTTGGTAGCGTGAACCCTAGATTTTCCCTCATGTTTCTCTTTGGTAGCGTGAACCCTAGATTTTCCCTCATGTTTCTCTTTGACAATGTCAACCCTAGATTTTCCCTCACGTTTTTCTTTAGAAGCTTGAACCCTAGATTGAGGTAGAGCTCCCACACATTTGTTCTTGCTTGCCCCATGACCTATTTGTGAACCCTAGTTGAGGAGAGACCCAACATTGTATTTTCTTCTTGTTGACATGTTTCTGAGTGTGAAATATATCTTCAGGAGTATATTCAAACTAACAGTAGTACATTTGGCACATTTTTCTATGACATTCTGACGAACGCACGTCTGTATTTTGACGAACCCAATTCCATTGGTTCATCGAAGCACATTCATCACCCTATCGACGACACTATCCATTTGTTGAACATTTGACATAGAAAATTACCACATGGTAGCTGTGGAGATATTTAATCAAGCATATTTTTGTCTCAAAGGAGCATCGCAACATCAAAGAGCATATATAGTTGTCGTTCGTTTGATGAAAGAGTTTCCACATGGAATTATTAGGAATATGTTAGAAAATAAGCAGTCATCACAATACTGACAACCTCAAATGTTACATCAATGATATCATGTGTAAAGGTTGTCATAAAGATGGCGCACATGTCATCAAAATAACGACCTTATGGAGGGTTTCCTCCAACGGAGCTGTGACACTCTGGAGCGCATAGTCCATTAGTAGTAAGCCAATATGGCGATGCAAGGGTGGGAAATGTTTTTCGAAGCCACGATGCTAGGGTGGGAAAATTTTTTTGGAGCCACAATGCTAGGGTGGGAAAATTCCATTGGAGTGGCGAGGCTACAGTGATCAAAGTTCACCAGCATTGTGACGAACGAGCGAGAACATGTCATCAGAAGATCGAAATATATTAGATGTTGTGCATGGGTTTTGAAGTTCCAACGATGGGATAATAAAGTAAAAAAAAATCAAATTGATTTTGTATGCTGAAATCCATGCCTATGAAGAAATTGAACACAGGGATAATGTATATGTGTTAGATTAACAAGTTGAAGAGGTTGAGCCAGATGTAGATGACAATGTTCTTGATATATGATGATATAGACGATTAGGATTAGGATTTCTATTATTGCATAAAACCATAATTCAATCTTGTTAGAGCCTGTACATCTAAAAATACACACTCATACTTAAGAAATACATGTTTTTCTTTTAAATTGTGATTTCTTCCCTTGTGCAGAAATGCACGCCAAGCTTCACAAAAATGCATGCCTAGTTCTTAAGACACCTACAATTTGAGTGATTCAAGTTTCTGAGAGTGTCGTAGACAATTTTAAACCTATCTACATATTTAGATTTTTATTTGCAAACATAGAAGTGGTTGTTATGTAAAAGAGGCAAAGTCTAACTTGTAAATTGAGAGACCAAAATAGTAGAAATTGACCTAATGGAAATGCATTCCCATGCTTCTCTTTAGCTCCAAATTTAGTGATTTAAGTTTCGGGGTGAATTTAATAACATTCTAAATCTATATATACCATACGGAGTGTATTTTAAAATGACTAAGGACTTCTACCTTGAACCAAGATTCAAGACTTTTTGTAAAATGGAGGGTAAAACCGTCTCACTGTAAAACGCATGCCTAAGACTCATATGACCTCCAAATTGAGTGGTTTAAATTGTGGAGTTTGGATTTTATCATTTTACATATATTCATACTTTCGTTGTGCATTTTGAAACATAAATCCCTCTACCGTGCATAAAGACTAAAATTTTCCTTGTAAATACATAAAAATGCATGAACATAAGGCATGGTGAAAAATGCATGCCTTAGAAAGAAAAATCCATGTATGGTGTTGGTAATTTACAAGCTACAAGTTACAAGACTGTGGATTTGTTGTAAACCCTAAAGATTGTATACTAGGGTGATTTGTGCGTAGAATTTATTAAAGGGTTGAAATAACATGAATATTTGGAAATTGTGCACACACATTAACTAAAGTAGAAAAATGAGTACTAAATACCTGTGTCCATGAATTCTATGAGGCAAGATCTTGTACAACCACATCACACATAGGGTAGTTGTTAGTTTCATTTCCATTACGAAGACCTGCATAAATGATCAGAGAATAAAATTTTATATGAATGAATAATAATTAAATAAATAAATAAACATATCAACATGTACGAGACTCTAGAAATACTAAGTGGAATATCTAAATGAGAAAAATACATGTTTTGATTTTAAACTATAATTTCTGCCTTTGAGTAAAATGCACATCGGGCTTCAAAACATGCATGCCCAGGTCTTAACACACCTGCAATTTGAGTGATTCAAGTTTATGAGGGTGTATTAGATAATTTTACACCTATATACATATTTATATTTTCATTTGAAAACATAAAATTGGATGTTGTGTAAAAGAGACAAAATCTACCTTGTAAATTGAGAGACCAAAAAAGTAGAAAGGGACCTAATGGAAATGCACATCCATGCTTGTATATAGCTCCAAATTTAGTGATCTAAGTTTGGGGTTGAAATTAATAACATTCTAAAACTATATATACCATCTAGTGTGCATTTTAAAATGACTAAGGAATTCTACCTTGAACCAAGATTCAAGATGTTTTGTAAAATGGAGGGTAAAACTATCTTACTATAAAATGCATGCCTAAGACTCATATGACCTCCAAATTGAGTGGCTCAAATTGTGGAGTTTTAATTTTATCATTTTACATCTATTTATACTTTAGTTTTACATTTTTAAACCTAAAACCCTCTACTATGCAAAAAAATGCATAAAAATGCATGAAAACAGGGCATGAACAAAAATGCACACCCTAGGAAGAAAAATCCATGTATGGTGTCCATAATTTACAAGTTAGAATTTACAGGACTATGGATTTGTTGTAAACCCTAAAGAATGTATACTAGGGTGATTTGTGCCTAGAATTTAGTAAAGGGTTGAAATATACATGAACCTTTGGCAACTATGCACAAACACTAACTAAAGTGGCAAATTGAGTACTAATTGTCTACGTCCATGAGATCAAGGAGGCGGGATGTTGTACAAACACATCAAACATAGGCTAATTGTTAGTTGTATATCCATTGTGAAGACCTCCAAAAATCATCAGAGAATAAAATTTTATATCACTGAATAATAGTTAAATAAATAAAAAGACATCAACATGTACACGACTCTAGAAAAACTAAAGTGGAATACATGAATGAGATTCTCTTGGTTTTAAGAAAAAAATACTCTCTACTAAACATGGCCAACCAAATGAATATGGAAGCTCTTCCCCCTCCCGCGTCGCATCACTCTCAATTCCCCATACCCAGTCTATCTAGTAGAAAATAATTGAAAGTGGCATAGTATAATTCATGCATAGAAAGTAGAAAAAAAAAATTTAAAGGTAAATGAATGAAAGAATGTTTGTGCATATGTGTGGTTTTGTACATACAAAACATATAACATTCATCCATAAGAAGGTAGCAACACATAATATATATATGTGATAAACAACATTTTTGAAAGATGGTGCTTACCCCATATCCTTGTATATCTTCCATAAAAAATATGCATCTTTATTTGTTCTCCTCCATTGGTTCACACCTAACCAATGCAATCTGATGTTCCAGTTAGAAACTATAACAATATGGAAATTACAACTTTTTCCCTTTTCACCCCTTTTACCAAACTTTGAACTTTTAGCAAACCTAGCTATTGTGCACTTCTGGAAAAAATTCACTTAATCGAATTTGTCTAGCTTGATGAGTATACAAAATGTTGAGTAAATGAATTTTTCCAATTTTTCCATCTAGGGATCCTTTTACTCCTTCGAAAATCCCAAAAATCCTCGAAAAGTTGTCTGGAATAGTGGATTTTTCCCTATTTCAACATCCCCATTCCAAACCTCTTAGAGTTTATTCAATTCCTTCATGAGTTATTTTAATGTCTACTTTTTGGATCCCCTGCAAGAATTTCAACTTAATCTAGATCTTTGCCAACGATCTTGATCCAAATCTTTAAAAACCACTATTTTGCAAACTCTGACAAATCCAAGTAGAAATGGGTAGTGGTCTTCTCTGGGACTTTTATAGATATCCTTTTTGCAGAAAAAACCCAAAAGTTTCATCTCACTTAGACTTAATTTTCTCCAGATATGGCCAAAATAAGAAAATGGCTCTAGACTTGGGTTTTTTGTTTTTTGAAACTGAAGGATAGTCTTTCCTACATGGCAATCTATTGACATGGCTAATGACCTGACAATGATGTGGTGTTGAAATGGAATAAACCACCATTCCACCATGCTCAAGTTCCCATACACGTCCTGGAATCCATTCTGATCTGACCATTGGGCCACCAAGACACTGGCCCACTGACCACCACACACACTTCTCATATAAGCCTTACCAATGACTCTGATATAGTCTACCGACCCATCGAACAACCGGGTGCCCCACACAAGTATTCTATTTGTATCCCTCGATCAACTCTAGTCTGATTCGACCACCAGGAATATCATACCATCGGGGCATCGACCCACCATGCACTCTACTAACCAACTCCCTACTAGCTCCGACCCGATCCAGTCCACCAGATCACCGGGGCACTGATCCACAACACACAACCTCCAACCCATTAACTTGCAATCTAAAACCGGTCCATCGGGGCATCGAGACACCATCCACCACACACAACTTCCATCCAAACGGATCTGATCTAATCCACCGACCCATTGGGCACCAATCTATAAGTATATGTTGTGTGAGGGATCCATAGGAGCCATGGCTCTCTTTTCTTCATGCACAAGCCACAAAGGGATACCTTTTGCTTATAAATCATTCCATCAAACCTTTCCCCATGCATGTGGGATAAATAACACAAATCACAAATTGACAGCTGGGAACCCATGCGGGGTGAGATTGACGGTTCCTATGTATTGGTTCCTGTAAGTCATAACTTTTTATTCTGATGTCCAAAATTTGAAAGAAACAACTTGTTGGAAATCCAGGGCCATGGAGATAAACTTAAACATGGTTTCAAGGGTTGAAAAACAATGTTTAACCACCAAAAATCTCCCCTCCATTGTTGTCCCATATAAATTAATTTAACTCATGAAAAACTTCTAGTTAAACTTCCATTTTGTAACAGACCAAGATCAACAAGACAAAAGTTCCTTTCATTTTGGAAATTCAATCCCAATCCTTCATTATGAGGCAAAGCCAATGGATCTCCAAGAACAATAGTTGTAGCGTGTTCTCATTTGGCTTTGTAAAATCTTTATATTTGAGAACTCTAACTCTCATACTGAAGAACAAAAGACAATTTTACTCAAAAATTTTTGTCCTGTAGCAAAAATAATTTTCACCCAAAAGACAAATATGATCCAAACAACTTACATTGTCATGTAGCAGGCCCTTGAAGAATAGTGTTGCAACCATCTACTATGATACCACTCTGTAACATACCCAACACCCATGTTGAGTCTCGTCACTGTGAAAAATGACTTTTCCTGCTAAATATGAATTTAAATATGCCCCATACATATAAAAGAAACCAAGGGGAAACAAGCCCATAAAAATGATAACAAAACAATATGTTGATTTACCCATGCATATACAACATTTATAAAGTCATGAATGCATGCAAACCTAAAAAAACATAACACATCATTCAAATATCATTTACACAACGAAATAATCATAAATGACACAATAGAAACACTTATCTATTTATAAATGTAATTCAATTAGCTACATACGAAGGATGAACCTCCCAACCATAGGAACTGTTGTTCATATTATCTCAACTACAGGCCACCCCTGAGCTGAGGCTATAACTCCACAAGGAGATCTGATTCTTTGCTTGTCTACTCTCTATACTTAGCAACCCAAAACCAGGCTCTACTCCTACAACAGTTCCAATCCACCATCTCTCTCTTCCCCACAACCTACACAACCCAATGAATGTACCTACTTCACTGCTCACAATCCTTCAAGCTGTACCATTCATTTATCAGGGCTTCCTATGCACTAGGTTGGACAAGAATCTCTTAGTTGGGAACTTCAAGAACTCTTAGCTGCTTCAAGAGTGCTCACAACAACCTTCACAAGTATTTTGAGCCATTTCCTCAATAGGAAATGAACTACAAGCTTACAACCCATTTTACATGCACACATGACTCATTTCCAACATAACACATAACCAAACAATGGCTGACTTCAAGCACAACATGGCTGGTGCTCTTTCTAGCACTCAACTCTTCCTTTGCTACCCAAAATCTGCATGTAAAAATTGTCCTCTTTTTCTATACGAATTTCCTTCTTCTCCCTTGCTTGATTGACTCTCACTCTTCTCAAATATGATTGTACTTCAACCCCATGCTTCCAATAAATATGGAATGTGACTCCTCACACCCATCTTCTTACATGAGTTTTTTTATCGCACAAATTGTAGGTTGGGAAAATATAGACCCAATCCAAAAAAGTGGGACAATTGTGAGAGTATCTACCCACTGTCACCTTAGATGGACACTCTCCTCACTTTAGTGATGATAAATCACCACAAGGGGGGCATCCCAATGACCCTAGGGGAATTAAATGGAAAGTGAGAAGATGAGGGTGAAAACCCCTATAGGTCAATTTAGGAAGTGGAAAATGGCTTGGGTAAGATTCTTGTGGGTAAGGGTAGGTTGTCGAAGTGAAGTGTACCTGCAAAAGAGTATTATACCTTCCCGGGACAAGAAAAAATGGAGATATACAAGAAAAAATATCAAATGGAAAAGTAAGTGAAGCTTGTTGTCCTATATTGCATTAGTAAACAACAATATATACCAGCAAGTAAATGATAACAATAACTACAAAATATATCACCAAAAGCCTAATAAAGATGCAAGAGACTAAGATAGCAATTACTATTTTAAATCAAGTGTAATGAAGCAAGACTTTAGTGACAATAGAGGGTTGTTAGATAGTGTTTTAAAAGAATTATAATGACATCCAAGTGGTTGTAGCAAACATTTTCTACAACATCAAATTTCAATAATAAAAATCAGCAAGTAAATCGTAAAAAAGTTAGCCAATGACCAGTAGAACAATAAAGTGGCTTCCAAGCAAATTTCAATGGTTGAAAAGTAAGTTAAAGCAAGGGCTTAAATGTGTTTTGTTGCATCCCTAATGGATTTAGATTTTATTTGATTATAACCATAGAACTGCCAAGCCGACCTAGACGCCTTAGTGGCTCAAGTAACCTTGTAGCATTAAGAAAAGATTCCAACTTAGACAAATTCAATATCTCTGAAAATCACATGTACGGATGAAAATGATTTTATTTCTCCAATGCAAATTTAGATTAGTGCCTTTTCAATGGTTTATGGATTCTACTTGTATAAAATTAGGTCTACCACTTCTCTAGGGGTGCAATCCCTTTTACTCCCTAGAGCAAGTAGATCTAACAAGGTAAATGTAGGAGGGTGTAAGCCCTTTTACTCATCCTAGAAACATTTTCAATATCTCATTTAATAAAAAATAATGAAAAACTTGGTGGAGGGTGTATTCCCTTATGATCCTCTAAGGATTTTATCCAATAACAACCTTGAAACAAGAAAGAAAAAACAACAATATGTAGAAATTTCTTACCAATCCCAAGAGACATGAAAGATAAACCCCTATCTACCAAGATAATTTCATCACCATAGAAAAAGATAAGCCTCCAAGAGATAGCACACCACTTAGCTCCACTAGATAAGTATTAACCATAACATTTAAGAGAGAGAGAGAGATGAAGTTTTCCCAAGAGGGGTGAAAATTTCAGCCAAGTAGCTCTTCTCAAGGTAGAGAGTTATGATAAAATCAAAAGACTTAAGCCTTTATTTATACAAGGCTTCTAAAATTAGTTTTTCCACATCAAGTTAGGGTAAACCAAAAACCAAGGGGGCTATCCCCCTTGATTTTTCCCCTTTACAACTTTAATTTGAATTTTGCACAAAAGAAACCCTAAAGGTGACATCAAGCCCTTCTAGGGTGACATCTTGGCATAATTTTCAAGTCATTGAGCATAGGGAGGAATTCATTGGGCCTCCAAAGGCCTTCCCTTCATGTGCTATGGTCTTCTCCATGGTGTAATGGGTCCTCCTCATCACAAGGTTCCAAGTTTCCATCAAATCATCATCACCACCATCAAACCCTAGCCCTAGTCAAGACGTCGATATCTAAAAGTGTGGTGTAATGCCTCCAAAAACAAGTCATTGTGATAGATAGGGCTAGGTGTCAGCTCCAAGGTCTCCTCTCTTGCCTCCAAAAGAAACTTCCATCCTTTGTCGTTTCCCAAGGTCTGGGTCATGGCATCCAACCTGTGGGTTTCCTGCCCTAATGAAGCTCCAAGTTGGGCTTGTTTCTCCAAGGCATCCATCATACAAGGTCCTTCAAAGAAAAATGAGTTCACCCTCCAAGGGTCTCAAGTCAAATGTATCATGTCACATAAAATCACACGTAATACAAGAGCCACCTAAACATGTGCGTCAAAACTACCTTATCAAATTAAACAAATGCTCAAAGACCCTATGCAATTTGCCAAGTTTAGGTATGGGAGGGTTGTCAAAGTGACCTATTGGGTGAATCATTCCTTAAGTCAAGGAGTGTTTCCTAGGTGGACTCTCTCTAAGCCATGTGAAGAAGATGAAGTGGACGTGGGTAAAAATTTTGGGCATGGGGTTCATGACATACAAGGGTTTGTATTGTGTCATTTATGGGTGCCTTTGTAGAGGGTGTGTTGCACCTTCGTTTTCAATGCATCCTTTTTCCAAGCCCATTTATTTTCCATTAATTAATTTAAAGTTCAGAACAATTGGGTACTCCAAATGGGTAACATAATACTTGAAGGAAGTACCACAATGTCACTTGAAGCCATAGGTACACAAAGTTCCATATGGATAAAGAAAAGGGTATAATGCACTTGTGTAGATCCCTAAATGAGTGGGACATTTATATATGTGAAATTGTTTCTTGCAGGTATTTGATTTTTTAGGAGAAATGTTTCATCGTTATCAAGACCTCTTTGCGTGAGCATATGGAAGGTTATAGTTTTATCTTTTATCTTTTTCCAGCTACATTCCCTCTAGGCCTTTAGCCCTTTCTTCCCATGAAATCAGGTACAATCCCTCCTTGGGTCAGTACACTCGAAAATCCCAAAAGATAAGGATATGAAAAGGATAAAGTGAAAAATGATAAGTATGATCGGGAATGGAATGATGGATCGTCAAGGGGACATCCCAGTAGAAAACCCTTCCCCAATGGTGACCACTTACTAGGGCACAATGTCAACCACCAAGGTGAAATAGGACAAAGAGCATAATTTCCAAGCAAAGGTTCTATAATCAAAAGAAACTTTAAATGCAACACGCTCAAATGCCTCAAGTATTAAAAT
The DNA here is from genome assembly GCA_000966675.3 of Picea glauca. NCBI lineage: Eukaryota > Viridiplantae > Streptophyta > Pinopsida > Pinales > Pinaceae > Picea > Picea glauca. The sequence goes on from JZKD02S2183669.1 coordinate 81,736, forward strand.
GACTTTTACCACAATACCTAAATTGTGTCTCATGGAGAAAGACCTATTCTCTTCCAAAAGCAAGCTGATGTGGTGAATGCCATAGTGATGAACCAAGGATGTGTGGTGGTGAAGTGAGTATTTGTCTGTGCATGCGAATCCTATCACTCATTTGTCTATCAGTACTCCATGTCTACAACCCCAGGGCCTCAAGACATCATCTCCTTAGTTATCCCTAGAAATAGGGGATAACATTTGGCTCCTACTTGGGGACATGTGCTTGTCGTAGAGTACATGAGAACTTGAGCATCTCTTGGTTAGACCTGTTCCTACATTGAAACATCAAACAATAAAATCTAGGGTGGCTCACTCACCCTTTGTTCATATAATCAAAAATCCAAAATTGACAACTAATCTAGAAAATAAATTTTTTTATTTTTCATATAATATGACGAGAGCGAAATTATGTAAACCAATAATGAAAGTAGAGAAAAAATCAGAAATGAAATGCAACTAAACTATCATGAGCAATCAAGATGCAAATGCAAGAAAACAAGATGACCTACCTACTTACCTGGGGCTCTGGGACCCTGAAGGTCAGGTCCTAAAATGTCACGTGAATTCATACAAACAGTGCAACCAGTTAATAATGTCATCAAGGTATCTCCCCCTATGATTAATTATATAATAAAACAAATATAATTCAACCACATAATAATCATGAGCATAAATAGACATATAATCATGAAATGAAATGAAACTCATGGATATGGGTTGGAGGGAGGAAATATTGATGGAGAGAATGGCCACAAGCCTGATCAATCCATCTCTGAAGAGGTCTACCCTGTAAGGAATATGGCTAGTCTTCATCCTCCTTTAGTGCACCATTTCTTCCTGAAGACTGAGAATAGATGAGAGATCCCAAGAAATCCTGATGATTTCTCAGAGAAGAGGAAGAGAGGTAAGGGACCATCTTGTGTCTGGAGAAAAAAATATTGTTGCCTCTTCATCCATGAATCACTGTTAAAATCCTAAAGATGAAAATATTTTCGTTTTGTAGAGTGAGCATTTGATTGCTTTGGGTTGGACACAACATTATACCCATCAAAAATTGAGCACAAAGGTGATTGGAGATCTTGATCATGTAACCAATATAATTCCTCAATAGGATATGTATCACAACTCCACAGGTATGATTGGAGGTGAACACAGGTATTGTACAAAACTTAAAAGGTCATTCTCCGGTGGAGGAAAAAGGTCTATGATCATAGCGTCATTAGGCTGCCAAGCATATGGATCACCTACTTGTGAAAGGAAATCCTCTGAAGGAAATATTTTTGTATTCCTTACTTGAAAGACACTTTGAATGTCATAGGTGGGATCTCCATAAAAAATGAAACAATTAGCATTCCATCTACGCCTCCCAATGCGTATGAAATCATCAATGTTGTTGACCATGTCATTACATGTCATTACATGTCATTACAGGAAGGGTATCTCATCTTCAGTGGTTCCTCTATCAATTCTTTACTTTCAAAATCATGAAATAGAGTATTATCAAATTTTTTGAAAGGTTTATAACTCACCATATCCTCTTCTTAATGTGAAAGAAAAACAGAGGATTGGATTTCCTCATCAAGGGGGAAGGAAGACACAAGCACTTTATCTTCATGAAGAGCCTCCTTAAATTCTTGTGGATGATTCACCTCTTCAGGCTCATGTTCCTCAATCAAGCCTTCATTGTCTTCAATGGAATCATGGGGTAATTCCTACTCTTGGAGAAAGAATTCATCATGTTGAGCTCGGTGTTTGATGATTTTCGAAACTTCTTCTGGAATAAAAATGATTGATCCTGGTTCAAAAGGTTTTCTTGGTACTCATATTTTTTGGTCACAGCGTCACATAGTGAATTTACTATATAATATGCAATGGAAACTTCCCATGCTGCATTTAGGGTAGGATTTTCTTCATAATGTTGAAGGATAGTGTCATATTATTCTCTTCTCTGCACACAGAAATTGATCAAAAAGTCTTTATCAGGGCAGAGCTCTATTAATTGTTCAAAAAAATCTTTGTCTTTTTCTATGTTCTCTTTGAGGCTCTCAAAGGTTTCCTCATTACTTTCATCAACTTGTTCTCTTTCGACAAATAATTCAACAAATTTTTGGAAGAAGTGTTTCTCTCAATCCATCAATAGGATCAAGGTCAAAACATTCTCTTGAAAAATCATCCTCAAGGTCTTGAATTGTATAAGTATTGTTAAAGAAATCTTTGATAAGTATTGTTAAAGAAGATATACTCTTTGAATTGCAAGAATACTTGATCCATTCCCTTTGTTCCCTTCTCAAGGACAACAAAAAAAATCGCAGGCACTCATCTTCACGTTGAATGCTTATATAGTTAATGCATTTGGTAATTTCGACAACGTGTGATACAACCAAGTAAGAATCACCATCGAAACTTGGGATGACATCCAACTGACTTATGAGATATTTGTTTGAGCGCTAGTCAACAACCTCAACATCCAAGGATTTGTATGCTTCATGATAGTGCCAAAGAGACATGATTCCATTATTTGGGGTAATACCTCAATGGAGTCGCCAGATGAGCTCAAGGCTCATCAAAAAATGGAAAGGATAATAGGGAAAGGTGGGTTCTTGGGTTGTGGAGTTGCCAGATGAACTTAGAGAGTTCATAAAAAGGGGAGAGGGAACTTCCTTAAGGTGGAGTTGCTAGAAAAGTTAGGAAAAGTATTTGGGATAACTTTCCAAAGTGTCGTTAGGCCACTGAAGAGGATTCAAAATCCTCCTCGACAATGGAGCCAAAATTGTAGGTTGGGAAAATCCCAACGCAATTTACAAACGTGGGACAACTCTGAGAGTATCTACCCACTGTCACCTTAGATGGACACTCTCATCACTTTAGTGATGATAAATCACCAGAAGGGGGGAATCTCGGTGACCTTAGGGGGAATGAAATCGAAAGTGAGAAGATGAGAGTGAAAATACCTATAGGTTGAGTTACGAAGTGGAAAATGCCTTGGGTAAGAGTCTTGTGGGTAAGGTAGGCTGTTGAAGTGAAGTGTACCTGCAAAAGAGTATTATACATGCTCGAGACAAGACAAAATGGATATATACAAGCCAAAATATCAAATGGACAACCAATTGAAGATTTTTGTCTTGTATTGCAACAAAAAAAAATAATATATACCAACAAGTAAATGATAACAATAGCTGCAAAATGTTTCACCAGAAGCCTAATAAAGATGCAAGAGACTAAGCTAGCAATTACTAATTTAACTCAAATGTAATGAAGCAAGAATTTAGTGACAATAGAGGGTTGTTAGATAGTATTTTCAGAGAATTATAATGACATCCAAGTGGTTTTAGCAAACATTTGCTACAACATCAAATTTCAACCATAAAAATCAACAAGTAAACAGTCAAAAAGTTAGTCAATGAGCAGTAGAATAATAATAGTGGCTTCCAAGAAAATTTCAATAGTTGAAAAGTAAGTTAAAGCAAGAGTTTAAATGTGTTTTATTGTAGCCCTAATGGTTGTAGATTTTATTTGATTATAACCATAGAAATACCAAGCCAACCTAGACACTTTAGTGGCTCAAGTAACCTTGTGACACTAAGAAAAGATTCCAACTTGGACAAATCCAATGTCTCTCAAAATCACGTTTACTAATGAAAATGATTTTATTTCTCCAATGAAAATTTAGATTAGTGCCTTGTCAATGGGTTATGGAGTCTTCTTGTATAAAATTAGGTCTACCACTTCTCTAGGGGTGCAATCCCTTTTACTCCCTAGAGCAAGTAGACCTAACAAGGTAAGTCTAGGAGGGTGTAAGCCCTTTTACTCCTCCTATAAACCTTTGTAATAATGATAAAATTGGTGGAGGGTGTATTCCTTTATACTCCTCCAAAGATTTTATCCAATAACAACCTTGAAAGAAGAAACAAAAACCAACAATATGTAGAAATTTCTTACCAATCCCAAGAGACATGGAAGATAAACCCTTATATACCAAGATAATTTCATCACCGTAGAAAAATATAAGCCTCGAAGAGATAACGCACCACTTAGCTCCACTAGACAAGTATTAACCATAGCATTTAAGAGAGAGAGATGAATTTTTCCCAGAGGGCAAAAAATTTCAGCCAAGTAGTTATTCTAATATGAGAGTTATGATAAAATGAAAATGTTCAAGCCTTTATTTATACAAGGCTTCTAGAATTAGTTTGTCCACATTAAGTTAGGGTAAACCAAAAAACAAGGGGGCAATCCCCCTTAATTTTTCCCCTTTAGAACTTTAATTTGAATTTTGCACAAAGGAAACCCTAAAGGTGACGTCAAGCCCTTCTACGGTGACGTCTTGGCATAATTGGCAAGTCGTTGAGCATAGGGAGAAAGTCATTGGGCCTCCAAAGGCCTTCCATTCGTGTGCTAGGGTCTTCTCCATGGTGCAAGGGGTCCTCCTCATCACACGGTGTCAAGTGTCCATCAAATCATCATCACCACCATCAAACCCTATCCCTAGTCAAGACGTTAAGCCCCAAAAGTGTCATGTAAGGCCTCCAAAAAAAAGTCATTATGCTAGATAGGGCTAGGTGTTAGCTCCAAGGTCTCCTCTCTTGCCTCCAAAGGAAATGTCCAACCTTTTTCTTGTCACAAGGTCTGGGTCATGGAATCCAACCTGTGGGCTTCCTGCCCTAATGAAGCCCTAAGATGGGCTTGTTCCTCCAAAGCGTCCATTAGACAAGGTCCTGAAAAGACAGATGAGTGCACCCTCCAAGGGTCTCAAGTCAAATGTATCATGGAAAGTAAAATCACATTTAATACAAGAGCCACCTAAACATGTGAATACAAAATATCTTATCAAATTAAACAAGTGCTCAAAGACCCTATGCAATTTTCCAAGTTTAGGTATGGGAGGGTTGTCAAGGTGACCTATTGGGTGAATCATTCCTTAAGTCAAGGAGTGGTTCCTAGGTGGACCCTTTCTAAGCCATGTGAAGAAGATGAAGTGGATGAGAGTAAGACTTTTGGGCATGGGGTTCATAACAAACAAGGGTTCGTATTGTCTCATTTATGGGTGCCTTTATAGAGGGTGTGTTTCACCTTCACATTGAATGCATCCTTTTTCCAAGCCCATTTATTTTCCATTAATTAATTTAAAGTCCAGAAAAATTGGCTACTCCAAATGGGTAACATAAGACTTGAAGGCATACCACAATGTCACTTGAAGTCGTAGGTACACAAAGTGCCATATGGTTAAAGAAAAGGGTATATTGCACTTGTGTAGATCCCTCAACGAGTGGGACATTTATATATGTGAAATTGTTTCTTGCAGGTCTTTGATTTTTTAGAAGAAATGTTTCATCATTCTCAAGACATCTTTGGGAGAGCATCTGGAAGGTTATAGTTTTGGATTTTATCTTTTTCCAACTGCATTCCCTCTGGGCCTTCAACCCCTTCTTCCCATGAAATGAGGTACAATCCCTTCTTGGGTTAATACACCCAAAAATCCCAAAATATAAGGAGATGAAAAGGATGAAGTGAAAACTGATAAGTATGATCGAGAATGACACGATGACTTGTCAAGGGGACCTCCTAGCAGCAAACCCATCCCCATGGGTGACCACTTACAAGGGCATAATGTCAACCACCAAGGTGAAACGAGGAAAAGAGCATAATTTCCAAGCATATGTTCTATAATCAAAAGAAGTTTTAAATGCAACACGTTCAAATGCCTCAACTATTAAAATGACACTTACCACAATACCTAACTTGTATCTCATGGAGCAAGACCCATTGTCTTTTGGAAGGAAGCTAATGTGGTGAATGCCATTGTGATGAACCAAGGATGTGTGGTGGAAAAGTGGGTCTATGTCCATGCATGTGGAAGTTGTCAGTCATATATCTCTCGATACTCAATATCTACAACCTGAGGGCCTCGAGACATCATCTCCTTAGTTATCCCTAGAAATAGGGGATAACAAGTTTAATGATTGCCCTTGGGAACACTCAACAAAAAAATAGAAGGTTTACACAATGATAATAATTTCGGGAATGTGGTTGGGTTAATACCCATGAATAAACCCCCCCCGGACCCCTCTCTCTTGTGGAATCATAGCCCCCCATCATTTTCATCCCTCTTGTATCGCAACCAATGATTCCTATTCTTATTAATTATTTCAATGTCCATAATATGCAATTCTCCCCCTGACCGTATTAATCATTATGGGCTATTTTCCTCAATCATATCAGCTCACTATCCTAATTCACATTTATACAATTACATTACAATCTATGGAAATTAAAATCGAGGATGTTACAATTTTAGAGTACATGTTGAGTACTTGTCATAATATGTTCTTTGATGGTATAAAAAATCCCTGTTATAAACCAATCTATATCTTGTGTTTCTTATATATCGTACCCAAGTTGTCTAATTGAGTCTTTGATTATATTACCATTACACTTTCTTCTTTCATTTGTTTTATTTCCCTTAACTATGTAGATTTTGAAGGTTTTCTTTTTAGTAAACATATAATTCCATAAATTTTTCAACCACATCCTCCCATTCATTGAATGATGTTTGTTTTTCACACTTTTGATACCATGACAATGTTGTGCCTCTCAATGTTCCCTTATATATGGTCAATTTCTTTATCAGATTCACTACAACAACTGCTTGTCATAATTACTCTAATATGAATCCGATCATCACCATCATTAATCCATCAAATAGAGGTACATTTTTCATATATGTCTGGGTCTTTTCTTAGTTTTAATTCCTTTGAGCAAGATTCATGTTATCAATTATTTTGTTCATGTCCTTCTTTGTAATTTTCCGATGTAATTGTTTTCATTGATTCTCATAGGATTCTTCTTTTTCTTAGCACCGAAACTCATTTTTTTTCGACAATCATTCCTCTTGATTCTACATGGTTATTCTTGTTATTTTCCTCTCTCATTAAGATCTAATCCCTTCCCTTCCCTTCTTAGTTGCAAATTACAATTTGGTGGCATCTTTCTTCGATCATCAAAATTCATCTTTTTCCATGACAAAAACTCTTGTAGTTCTTTCTTGCAATGAAATTATAACTATTATCAAAATTCACCCCTTAAGACAATCCATCCCAATATCTAATGATACGATTCCCCTAAATACAACAAAGATTATAAATTTGATTGAAAACCCCCAAATGTTGCTTACTAATATCCTCAGCATGTCTTACACAAAACAAAGCCTCTAATATAACTCCTTCATCATAACAATATCAATTATCAAAAAATAACAATAGCAAATCACATTAGTTGGATATATTTATTACTCGTGCAAAAGAAGAACATCTATTAATCAATAGAACCATAATGTTTATAATGAGAAAAGCTTAAAAAGTCAAGGAAAACCCCTACTTTCAACATATAATAACCAAATACTTATTCATTTCAACATATTACAATCATTTGACTTAACAAGACTTTTTACTCATCAATATCTAATTATGTTTCTTAGCATAAAACTTCTTTATTTATACACATCAATCATTTGTTTTATTTGAATTAAAGCTTGTGAAAATATAAATCTTACTAGTGTAATAAAGTCACCTTAATGACTTAGGTTAGAAAATTTAGGATGAGGAGTTTTAGAGACCATTGCAGTTTCACCCGCAGGAGTAAGACAGTCTAAGTAGTTGATCCGGTAGTAGATTCAGCATCTCTGAAAACCGCCTCAAAGGCCTTTTCTGTACGCTTGATTGCCACTTTACCTCAACCTCATGTGGGGTAGTGTGTACTTCAACCTCATGAAAATTCTACTCATCAAGATCGGCCAATCTATAGTACCAGGAGAGTTTTGGACAAATAAGACCTCACCAAACTCTTTATAAAAATTGTGGATCTCATTCTAATAAATTTACCAGTAATTCATAATAATATCAAAGATTGTTATTGTGTAATCTCTCTTTCTTGTGATCGCTTTCCAAAAGTGTAAGAACCGCCACAAAGAAATGATCGAGCCGCTAGGTCAACAGCCACTGAATAAATGGGATCACTATCCAATTAAGGAGTCACATTACCATCAACAATTTTTTTATCAGAAGATATAAACACCAAAGAGGTTGCCATTGTCATTCTCTACGAAGAGGCGACGTACAGAAACCATGCAGCCAGCCATACTTCAGCTTGTCACAATTGATGTGTGATACAGGTAATAGTGAGAACTATAACTTTTGTTTAGCATATTTGGATTTCTAGTTCAAGCAAAGGGTAGTTTTATTTTAATCTCTTTGTTAGAAGATTAATCGGATATATTATTAGAAAAATATTTTGGTTTCAATTTTCATAAATGGAAAGCAAAATTCAAATGCCACTGATAAAAAAAAGTTGTAGAAAATCATAATAGGGACTTAGCAATCACCTACAAATCTCAATAAATTATTGGAATGACAAAGCAGAGATGATAAATCCAAAGCCATTATTGGTCTTTCCCTCTCATGTAGATTTGGAAAACCGTCCAAGGAAATCTGGGATAATTTGAATACGTTGTTTGGCGAAAAAGTAGAGAATGCAAAGTTTTATTTGAAGCTTTAGTTGTTTAGATTCAAGATGTTTGGCAAAGTCACTATGTCTAACCACATAAATCTCTCATCAAACCGCTAGCATAAGTCAAAGCTATGGTGGAGAAAGAGGATGCCAAAGCCATCTTGTTAAATAACATGCCTTCTAAATAAAACAATGTTATTTTTACTCTCACAAAATCTAGAAGACATTATTGTTGCTCTCTTAACTAAAGAAAAAAGAACCATTGCAGGAGATATAGAAGATGATCCTCAACTTGACACTACATTATACTCCGAAATACAATAGTAACAAATTAACTAAAGACAAGGGGGGATGGAATGTTATTATTCCAACAAAATGGTCACACAACATAGAACTATAGATTTTGGGTCAATATTGTTCTCAAGGGAAAGCTCATGGACAAACCACACGTAGCTAATATAGTCGTTGTTGAAGATCCGCCAAATGTAGACAATGGTGATGACCTTGCTGAAAAATGACAGTGTATGCATTTCATGAAGCCCACACTTTGAAGACAAGAAGGGATCTAATGTAGATATACCTCATCATGGATGGTTACGCAAATAGTTCGAGAATTTGTGGATTTTGGGAATTACACTCTTATGAGGGGTATGCTACAAGTAGATGGAGCACTATGGATGTCACTCAATAAACCAACTTGCTGCATACAAGGGACGTTTATCCTAGCCATATGCGATATTGTTCCATTTTCTCATCAGCAGACCACCTCGAGATAAGGCTATGAGCCCACAAGGAGGTTTGGCCCTCTTGGTTAACTCTCCACATTCAGTAGCTCAAAACCCAAGTTCTACTCCAATAACAGTCCCAATCCACCAACTCTCTTCCCCTCAATCTGCATAGTCCAAAGAATAGGATCCCCCTTCTCTACCATGCAGTCCCTCTGACCTTCCCATTTTCCTCTCGGGATACAATGCACTTGATTGGCTAGGAATCTCACAGTTGGAGACTCCAAGAACTCTCAACTACTCCAAGAGTGCTCACAACAGCCTTCTCAAGTCTCTTGAGCCATTTCCTCAATAGGAAAATTCACCATAGGCACACAACTCATTTTAATGGGCACACATGCCATAATTTCAGCATAAACATAGCCCAATAATTGTTGTCCTAAAGCACAACATGGTTGGTTCTCTTCTAGCACCCAACTCCCTTCTTTCTCTCCAAAAACAACATATAAAAATTGCCCCTTCTTCCTACTCAAATTTCCTTCTTCTCCCTTACTTGTTTAACTCTCACTCTTCCCCAAAAGGATTGCATGACTCACATTTCCCCCGTACTTGCTTGTACTCAACCCATGCTCTCAATAACTCTATGAGGTGATCTCACACACCAACCCTCTTACATGTATTCAATGATTGAGTGTCTAAGAAATCAAAGAAGGATTAGATGGTAATGACACATTAACTTAGGAAAATGACATGGGTTTTCTCTTGGATCCTCCTTTAGCCCACTCTTTTGTGGAATCATAGTCCTCCATCGCTACCGTCCCTCTCATATCACAACCAACAAGTATTATTTTTATTAAGTATTTCAATGTGCATAATACATAGTTTAGCCCTTGACCATTTTAATCAATACAGGCTCTTCGCCCCAAACATATTGACTCACCAAACTAAATTTCATTTACACAATTATATTATAATTTGCAGAGATTAACTAGGGATGGTACATCCCCTCCCCCTTATTTTTACACTGTCCTCAGTGCACAACACCATACAAGTGTACATGCATATCACAATGCTAGGCTCTCTGGCCTTTAATCAACATATAGGCTCTCTGGCGTAATATCACATAGGAATTATTTCCCAACACGGTTCACATAGGCACTTTGGCCTAAAACCATACATAATGATTTCACAATTCAGTAACTCTTGCAGCAATTCCAACCAACAATATTTCTTTCCCCTTATTTTGCACAACCCAAATAAGTGTACCCCCTTCTCTACTCCACACTCACTTAGGATGTACCACTTCCCTTTTAGGGCTCCAACACAGACTGGCTAGGAAGTCTCATAGATGCAACTCCAGGAACCCCAATTGCAACAACTTTAACAATTTGTTGATCCTCACAACAATTCCAACCAATAGGCTCTCATTCCCCTCAACTTGTACAACCCAAGGAATTGTACCCCCTTCTTTGCATCGCAATCCCTCATGTTGTACAAGTTCCCTTTAGGGCTCTGACACAAGGTTGAACAAGAAGTCTCTGAGTTGTGACTCCATGAACTCCAGTTGTGATAATGGAATATCCAAAACTTCAAATAGTTGTGGATGTGCTTCCTGCATTACATCTTCAAGCTCCACTTCATTGCTTTCAAGATGCAACAAGACCATTGGATTTAACTCATTCCATGCATTTGTCTTTGAGCTCCATTTCCTTCATGTTCTCTTCTTTCCAAATTGTTGCTCATGTCTTTGATATTTTGTTGTTCCTATATAACCATCATGAAAACATACATGGTATAGTTGTTATAATATAACAATTATCTTTTCCACTGGATTCCTCAACTCCACAATGTAACATTTATTCAAAAGTAAGTTTGCAACAATAAAGAAATACTTATCTATATGGTTATTGGTCTATTTCACAGAGCTTCCATGGACAAGAATTCAACGCATTGTTCTTTTTGAAACACCCTTATGATTCTAGCCACCATGCCATATGCATTATTGCATTGCATCTTTCTTTCTATACTCACCCTCCAAGCTCAAACATCCCCTTCTCTACTGCATAGTCCCTCGAGGGATCCATCATTTTCCAAAGTGCTCATGTGCAAAGAGAATGCCAACTTACTATCATGATCCCACTGACAATGTGTACCCAGTGGAAATCATAAGGTTCCAGTGTCCTAACAATAGCCTTCTTCCTGAGCTTTCCAGCTTCAATAGTCATTATCTCACCAATATCACACACATATAGTCACCATGAGATATCGTCATAACAGTTTCACATATTAATTCAAATCTATTTCATAATGAAAATGAAATTTCCAATATGAGATTCATTCTCATAATGTTTGGCTCTTGCAGTAGCGAACATTGGTCTTCCTTATGGGATTACACCATTGCCATACTCAAGACCATTTTCCTACAAATTTTCTCAACTTTCATTTAGCCAAACAGATTGTTAGTAAGCATGCACATTATACTTTTATTACACATTTACAATAGCTCACATAGTGATCTCAGAATTGTACCATGATAGCAAGTCAATCGCTTCTAGCTATTATTCGTATTAAATGGACTGAATTATCATTCCTTACACATGCATTATCTAGCATACCAAGATATAATTCAATCAAACATTACCAATAAAACGATATGCCAATACCCATGGACACATCTACACAATGCATCCTTGCATTAACTTTGGAATACCACACATATATGTCATATATTCCACCACAATGAGTTGGAAGGTTTATTCAATGCCTCAACACATCATCTGAACTCTTCTCCATTTACTTGCTCGATCATTCGGATACCTTCCTCTTCGACCCATACACAACACTAGGAATATCATCTTTTAGTTCTCTTAAGTGTCGGCAAAGAGGTTGCAGTTCAAACATCGGTTATACAGGGGAAGACCATTGAGCACTTGTACAATGTTATAACCCTTCCATATCCAACCACTTCATGGCCTTACACATGGTTATCTTTATTGGAATCCATTTATAAAGCAAGAGTGTTTCTCCTGACTTGACCAGGTTATGATCTCATAACCAACATAACATAACATGCAACTAAATTTCATACAATTGCATTCAAGCATTAAACAACATTGTATACACAAGGCCCTCTACCTTTACCACATCCAATGGAATTTCATAATCATAAATTCAAATAGTGAATTTTGGCTAAGGAATCCTTAACTTAATTCCCCTCGGTACTTATGCATCATAAGCAACCAAATGCATACTTGCATGGTTGTTATCAAATTACTTGATGCTACTTGATCAGTTGGTATTTTGTAGAAGCTTGTATGCTCCCTTCACTAACCCCTTGATCATCATTCCTACCATCCTCATTTGTCTTTGTATGGATGGCTATCATATGTAGTCGCAACATCATCACTTTCAACCATGACATGGACCTTTTTTTGGATACATAATCCATCATTAGTCATATTCAATTATTGTATCATCATCATTGCACATACAATAGCAGGCTACTGGAAGTCTATGAACATTCCATATGCATGTCCATGGATTCTCAAATGCATGAATCATTCAATCTTGACATCCCTACTAGTGCACATGCATTATATCTTTCCAATATGCATTCTGCATCACTTTTAGTATGCTCTCCAATTCATATTTATTTCAACTTAATTAATTTATTTATTTGTGTTGTAGATGGTTGTCCTTCAATTCCTTTAGATTTTGGCTACCTTGTTCCTTCTTGTTGAACACCTTCCATCCAACTCCAACTTGGCCTTTATGCAATTCCAACCAACATGTTATGTTGGCAGCTACCTCCACTTAGGAAATCATGCCCCAAATTTACCTTGCTAGAACCTTTCAGTATTCCCAATGTTGTACAAGCATTGCTTCAGTGGAATATTATCACTACAATCTAATAAGCCACCCACTTCTTTATTTCTCCATTAGCAACTTTAAAATGAATAAACCTTCATTAATTCTTCCACTAAATTCCTTGCACCTAATCTTTCTTCCGCTACAAACTATGATTTATAAGTGGATTTATTGCTTGCAACTATTTTCCAGACATTCCTATATTATCACATAGAGATGACTCACCCATCTCATGAGTAATGTATCACCTCATGAGATTCTTTTCCCCTTTTGCAACAAGATTTGTTACCATCAATACAGTTTTTCATTCAAGGTGAAGGAGTCTTCCTTATTTACAAGTGCATATTAATTCCATTCTTCACCTATTGGCTTGTTCCATCTTTGCTTTTGTCATGGCTGCATATTTTATGTGAGTCCTTGTTGATTTACCTTTTCAAGTCATCTAGACTCTATAGCAGTTGAGCATTAACTTGGCTCTACTCTTCCTCTACAAGCTCTTTATTACCTTAGCTAACTCTACAAGCTTTGTCATGCTTCCGAGTCCCTTGGACCCCATAGTTATAATCTTCCATAGACCCAGACAATGTTATTCATAGTACCTCATAATCATGTCAATAAGTTCTTGACATAACATTATCTTCTTGAGTATTATCTTGCTCATCAACAATACCATGTTATTTAAAACTCGACCCCTTTTTATTTGCCAGGTAGATGCACTCTGAATTTGTCTTTATACCTATGCATAGGCACCATCATGAGTATATGCAATCTACTTACCTAATACTGACATCTAACTTGTACATGTATCACCTGGAAATGTTTTTTTTTTCTATAATTTGAAATTATTTAGAGAAACTTCATTTGAACAATTGCATGGTTCACAATGTCTAATTGTCATTTTTATTGCATCTTAATAAAACAACTAGATGATTCCTCAGAGAACTTAATCCTTATGTCATGTTTTTCTCTAGATTACCTTTCCAATGGCTATACTCATGTCTTATTTTTATTTCAAAGTTAAAAGTTACAACCTTTTGAAGTTTGCATTTTCTATATAAATTCTATATAAATCTGGTATTGATGACTTTGCACTTTTACATTTTCTCTAGACTAGGAATTTTTAGCCAAAACTGACTATCTCCCAAATAGAGTGAAACTGGGAAAAAATGCCTCAAGACAAAAATGTCTCAATTTATGTGTAGGTAAAATGTCAATTAAATAAATTTTCTAGATTGATTATCTAAAGTCCCTTTTCCTCCTCTGAAGATTTCAAAAATCCCTGAAACGCACTCGAGAATAGTGAGTTTTTCCCTGTTTGAGTATCCCCACACCAACCCCTTTTGAATTTTGTTAGAATCCAAAATGGGATATCTTCATGCCTACTTTTTGGACTCCCTACAAAAATTTTACCTTCATCTGGGCCCCAATTGTTGAGCATAACCCAGATCTTTAAAAAGCACTAATTTGTATTTTTCAGAAAATTTAAGCAAAATTAGCCAATGGCCCTCACTAGCATTCCTGTAGTGCTTGTCATTGTGGATACACCCCCTAAATTTCATCTGATTATGAGTTGAAGTTCTCTTGTTATATATAAAACAAATTTTTGGCATCAGTTTTTTTTTCTCTTTTTTTCTTTTTATAAATGCTATCATTTCACTAACGTGGAAATCTAACTAACATGGCATGACACATGGTTGTTGATGTCCACACATCATCCCCTAATTCATCCATGGCATCATCATCATTTCCCTCCATCGATAATCGACTTATTTCTTCCATCGACGATCAACGATTTCCTTTGCACTTTTCTTTGTTTTACTTTGTTGAATTTCGTCGAACTTAGATCACTCCATTGATGATCGACGATTTTCTTCCATCGACGAATTATGAAAAATTCATTTCTTCATAGAACTTTTCTGAACCCCAAAACTTAAATTTTTTCGACTAAAACTAGGATGAATCTAGGCTATCGATCTTGAAATCAAATGTAATCTTTACTGTCGATTCGCTAAAATTTGTCAAGCCTGTAGATGAATATTGACCATTGATCGTCAAATTGAACATGATCTGGACCACCGATTTCCCAACATTGCCAAACTTTTCCAAACTCTGAAAACTCCATCAATGATTGGTGATTTCCTTCAACAGACCAACTTTGTAAGATTTTGCCGAAGTCCTATCACTCCATTGGAAACCGACGATTTTTGAAAGGCTACATCATAAGATTTCATTGAGTTCCAAATCTTGTAAATTTTTGGAACAAATCCAGGATGAACCTAGGTTGTTGATCTCAAAATCAAAGTGATCTTGGTCATTGATTCACCATACTTCGCCAAAATTCGCAGATGGATCTCAACCATTGATCATCAAATTGAATTTGATCCAGGTTGTTGTTTCCCCAAACTTCATTGAAAATCAATGATTTCCTTTGGTGAACCAACTTTGAAAGATTTCACCGAACTTTGATCGTCCCATCGACAATTGACAATTTTTCTAAATTGACGAACTGCAAAAAATGTCCATACTTCGCAGAATTTTGTTGAACCCCGAAAATCTAAGTATCTAGGATGAATCTGGGCTGTCAATTTGAAAATCAAATGCGATCTCAACCATTGATTCATGAAACTCCATTATGTGACCTTTGTCTTCTTCCTTCGTGGACCTTGTCAGTCCACATCATGAGTACGGTCCATGTCATTATCTGTACAAAATGTTTCGCTTGTTGGGGCGATGCATTTACGATGTCTTTTACTTTCCTTTCACATGGCACTCAATGTGTTCCTAACTTCAAGTGGCATTGTGGTGTTCCTTACTTTCCATTGCACATAACACTCAATGTTTTGGACCATAATAAATTAATGGAAGATAAAGGGCTTGGAAAAAGGTTCCATTGCAAATGAGGGATGCATCACACCCTCTATAAAGGAACCCATAAAAGAGACAATATTATCCCTTGTATGTCAAGAAATGTAATCCAGGAGGATCCAAAATGCTCAAAAAATGATTTTCTCAAATTCTGTTGAAAACAACTTCATTGCGTAGAGCTTGGCGATATATTTCCAACGGTGCAAAAACCACCTCAAATGAAGTTTGTATGAAGAAGTTATGGTTGGTCAAAGTTTTGGTCAAATGATGCAGGAGCATCTCTCCATGTCAGCAGCCAGCCAGCTGGCCACGTCCACGAATTAAAATTGCACATTTAATGGAGGCGCGACCTCATTTTAAATTTGAAATGAATGTAATTTAAATGATTAGGCTGGTGAGCCATGGAAGCCGTGCCTTTGTGCAGGCTGTAGATAAGATCGACCTTTATTGTAGATCGACTGAGATCTAGATCCAGATGTTGGACTAGACATCCATTTATTGTAATTGAATAAGGTTGGTAGACCTAGAGGGAAGCGCTCTAAGAGCCCCCTCAGGTAAAAGAGATTGGGATATCTCATTTTGAGGGGTAATGGTTGTAGAGCAGAGAGAGAAGAGCCAGAGAGAGCTCAAGAACACCATTGTAAAGATATAGGCATTTTGCCAATTTTAATACAAACAATAGTTTTTCTTGCATGAGTTATGTGTTATATGGATGTCTGTGTGTGTTCCTTTTATGCTGTGAATGTATATTGTAGTTGTCCATTTACAGGGAGTGTGTTTGATTTCAGGGTTGAATGTCTTTGAGGCTTCACACCAGGAGGGTGTGACAGAACGCTGTGGGTTCTGAGAGCTATGCATAGAGGATGCACTTCTAAAATCTGCGGAGTCAGACAAAGACATGCTTGGAGGCATAGGACTGGAGTCAACAACTCAGGAGAAGACCTCAAGGTTGTTGAATACCTTGGAGGCAAGGCTGTGTAGGAGAAACATAGTTGCAGATAGAATTCTGTTGTGAATTCTGTAGAGCTCTGCCAAGTGGCATTGAGCATATGCACAGTGGTGTAGTTGGAAGGAACTCTGCTGTGAGTTCAAAAGAAATAGAATCACTGAGGATTCTGGAAGGCTCTGCCAGGTGGGCATTGAGCAGGTGCGTAGGCACGTAGAGAGAAAGAAACTCTGCCAGGAGGGCATTGAGTCAGTGTGCAGGTAGGCACATAAGTGAAGAGAACTCTTTGAGTTCTAAAAGTGAGGAAGAGTCCACCGAAGGATCTTCACTGGGTTGTTGAACACCCAGAAAGACTCAGCAAGAGGTTGCTGGAGTTGAAGAATAGGCCGAAAGGCATTTTATTCTCCATCTGCAGGAGAAGAGAAGAAGAAAGACAAAAATCCCTCAAGGGGTCCGAGTGTTCGAAGAAGCTCAGGAGGACCAACGTTCTCATACGCACAGTCGAGAACTCATAGTCATGGAGTTTGCGGAAAAGAAGAAAAGGTCGAGGCCTTGAAGGAATTGCATTTCTTCCAAGTGCTGGGAAGGAAGTGCAGAAGCTCGAGGGAGCACAGCTGTCATCGGATGGGCCGATAGATTCTGGACCGTTGAAATTCTACGTCCAGGGGCGCCTAGGAGGAGTGCGCACAAGAGAATTGATCCGAGCCATCAGATCTTGGATCAGATCGTCGACAACCATCGGATTTGAGGAAGATGCAAGGGAGTTAACCTCGTACTCCAAGAGGAGCAGTCCCGACAAGAGCTAGAGTCATCGGGATATCGGCCATCGGGAAATCGGGATTCTCGAGGTCGCGAGAATTGGGACATCAACAGTCGCGAAATCCCAACGGAGGATCTGGTCCGTCCGTTAGCGAGGACACGTGGCGGAGATCAAGCGCCATCGACGTTTTGGCACATCGGTAAATTGGCATTTCCGTGGACAAGAGATCGGGGATGTCCAGATTAGAAACCCCGACGAAATATGAGTCGTCCGATCATACGGGACAGGTGTCAGGGATCTGGTGGAGAGTGGGGATATTGGCCATCGGGAAATTGACATTCCTGAGGTCGAAGGAAACGGGACATCGAAAGTCTCAAAATCCTGACAGAATCGGGACCGTCCATTTGAGGAGGACCTGTGGAAACCATCAGTGCACCGGGGAAAATCCCGAAAGGGAGGCCATCTATCGGCATATCGGGGATTGGGATATCAGAGATCCTGTGGACAAGTGGTTTGTGCACTTTGAAATCGCGATACGCAAAACCCCGATCAGTGGGGGCCAGCTATCAGTACATCAGGGCTGAGGAAAGGCGCCGTAGGGGGGAACAGTTGTCAGCACAACACAAGAATGAGGAGGACAGGTGGTAGGTCAAAGGCCAGGAGTCGTCGGAGGACCGGCGCATCGAGACTCGGAAAATTGATATTCCCGTGGACAAGGGATCGGGGAGATCCATAGTAGAAACCCCGACGTAGAATTTGAACCATCCATTCGGTGGGACGCGTGTCAAGAATACAGAGGAAGTTGGGGATCGGTATATCGTGGGTTCCAAGGGCGTATGCACATTGACAGCAAGAACCCCAAAACCTCGACGATAGGCCAGGAATTGGTCACGGGGTGATGGTCACATCGGCCAGGGGTTAAGCCAGGAAGGCTAGCATGGTCAAAGGCGTGTCGCGATTCGGGAAATCCCGAGTCTTGGAGACACGAGTATTTTGACATTGAAAACGCCGAAACTCCGATGGAGAGTATGGCTGTAGTCATATACGAGCAGGTCACATGGACCCGAACCTAGCTAGGAGGGGCTAAGGGCAAAGGAGAGCTCATCGGGAAATTGGAACTCGAAACCCCGATAGAGGGATATAAGGCTGCGGTCTTATGGTATGTGGTCGTATGGACCATTGTATAGCTAGAAGGGGCTAAAGCATGGGATAAGGAGCATATCGGGGATCGGAGGATCACGGATCCTAAAGACATGCGCATTTTGGCATCGCAAGTGCCAAAACTCCGATAGGAGTAACCTCGAAAAGGAGGCAAGGCCCCGGTCACAAAGGCAGTGGTCATATGGTGGGAGATTGGCTAGGAGGGCTAGCTCATAGAGAAGGAACTCATTGGCAATCAAGGATTGGAGAGGTGAGAAACTCTCGACATCAGGAAGCTCGAAACCCCGAAGCCCGATAACACTTTTCCTGTGGGAAAATTGTTCACGGCGAGTGCAAAGGTCGCGAGGAAAGAAAAAAGGACATGTGCATCGGGTGTTTGACAGGGATTCCACTCAGGAATCTAAAGAGCTGCTTCGGCTCAGCATAAGGAAGGGTATTTGATCGATCCTATGAGCGGGTGAGCAGTGCATTGAGGAACTCGCCTTGCGTCAAGTGGTATTAGAGCGGGATTCTGTTTGTATACTACAGACAGAGAAGGTCGAAGAAGAACAAAGTTGTTGGAGGACTCTGTAAGGACTTGCTTGCAGGTAGGTAGCAGTCCATAGACAGCTAGCAAGACTGTAAGATGAAGATGGACACACTCAAGATGCAGAGTGACGACAGTAGATTTTCCAGGAAGGCAAACAAAGGTAGCAATATGGCTACTAAAGGCCGTAGATATGCTGGGAGGAGAGAGCTATGGAGCCAAGAGGATATAGATGAAGAGCTCGCCGATATGACGAAATGACGAGAAATGACGAGGCTCGAATTGAAGCTGCGGCAGGATAAGAAGATGGTTCAGGCATGTGAACTCGAGATTGGGGGAGGTCTCGATGATGATGAAGAGGATGAATTGGGATCAGATGAGGATCTCAAGGACTGCCAGGAGGGCAGAGAGAAAATTACAGTTTGCCAGGTGGACAACGAGTTGAGATCAGTTGAGGATCTCACTGACTGTCAGGAGGACAACCAGGGAATTTCACGTTGCCAGTTGGGCAATGATAAGAGGTCGCTGCGGGATCTCAAAGATTGCCTGGAGGGCAGTGAAGACATCTCATATTGCCAGCAGGGTAGAGATGAGAATTTGGGACCATCTGAAGGTCTCATGGACTTGGAGGGGAGTTCAATTCAGCAAGGGTTGCTGATGAAGATGGGATCAGTTGATCTCATAGCCTGCCAGGAAGGTAGCAGGGACATCCTATATTTCCAGATGGGCAGGGATGAGCAGGGAAAATTTGATCAGCCAGAGGAGCTGACCGAGCAGATGAGACTATTTGAGGGTCTCATAAATTCAGAGATGTTTTTAGATCAGCAGGTGTAGCTGACAGAAGAGGAGGAAGATCATAATGATATTCTGATGATTGGGGGAATTGGGATATTCCTACCATGTGCTCAGGAGGAGGCAGAAATGGGTGTTGCAAATGGTGCAACAGCAGAAGAACAGTCTCAGCTGACGATGACTGTCAAGGAAGAATTGGAGCAGACTTTGGAAGCTGCCCAAGAAGAAGAAGAAGAAGAGCATTCAGAGGAATGTCTCAACATATTCAGCCAAGAAGCTGAAGAAGCTATAGCACTGAAGCTGATAGCAGAAGATAAAATTATCACTCCATGGGAGATGGAGCTAGAAAGGCTGGAGGATTGGCTAAACAATCCAGAGCTAGCAAGAGAACTGACATAAGTTGAGCTGTCAGGGAAGGTGACTGAACAACAAGTCAGTCAAAGGGAGACTGCAGAGCTAAATTCTGCAGCAGCGTGGCAACTTGAGGCCACCGATGAAGATGAAGAAGATGTCATGGGAGATCGTAGAGATATGCCCAATTGCAAAATTTTTTTACAGCTGAGGAGACTGCATGAGCAGAGCCAGCCACTGGAGCAGCTGGATGCAGAGATCAAGGAGATCATGGAGCTGATGTTGAAGTCAGTAGACACTGCCAGCAGGGAGAGGCTGAGCAGAAGAGCAACAACAGCAGCAATAGCGCAGCAGAAGCAGCAACAGCAGCAGAATGGAGCAGATGAACAACTCCAGATATTTGTTTGGGATCCAGGAGGACTTCCAACCGCTTAGAGGGGAAGTGCATGAGCAGGAGCTCATGATTTTGAAGCTGAGGAGTTTGATGCAGGAGCATCTCTCCATGTCAGCAGCCAGCCAGCCGACCACGTCCGCGAATTCAAATCGCGCATTTAATGGAGGTGCAACCTCATTTTAAATTTGAAATGAATGTAATTTAAATGCTTAGGCTGGTGAGCCATGGAAGTCGTGCCTTTGTGCAGGATGTAGATAAGATCGGCCTTTATTGTAGATCGACTGAGATCTGGATCCAGATGCTGGACTAGACAACCATTCATTGTAATTGAATAAGGTAGGTAGACCTGGAGGGAAGCGCTCTAAGAGCCCCCTTAGGTAAAAGAGATTGGGATATCTCATTTTGAGGGGTAATGGTTGTAGAGAAGAGAGAGAAGAGAAAGAGAGAGCTCAGGAACACCATTGTAAAGATTCAGGCATTTTGCCAATTTTAATACAAACAACAGTTTTTCCTGCATGAGTTTTGTGTTATATGGATGTTTGTGTGTGTTCCTTTTATGCTGTGAATGTATACTGTAGTTGTGCATTTGCAGGGAGTGTGTTTGATTTCAGGGTTGAAGGTCTTTGAGGCTTCACACCAGGAGGGTGTGATCGAACGCTGTGGGTTCTGAGAGCTGTGCACAGAGGATGCACTTCTGAACTCTGCGGAGTCAGACAAAGATGTTCTTGGAGGCATAGGACTGGAGTCAACAACTCAAGAGAAGACCTCAAGGTTGTTGAATACCTTGGAGGCAAGGATGTGTAGGAGAAACATAGCTGCAGACATAATTCTGTTGTGAATTCTGTAGAGCTCTGCCAAGTGGCATTGAGCATATGCACAGTGGTGCAATTGGAAGGAACTCTGCTGTGAGTTCAAAAAAAATAGAATCACTGAGGATTCTGGAAGGCTCTGCCAGGTGGGCATTGAGTAGGTGCGTAGGCACGTAGAGAGAAGGAAACTCTGCTAGGAAGGCATCGAGTCAGTGTGCAGGTAGGCACAGAAGTGAAGAGAACTCTTTGAGTTCTGAAAGTGAGGAAGAGTCCACCAAAGGATCTTCACTAGGTTGTTGAACACCCAGAAAGACTCAGCAAGAGGTTGCTGGAGTTGAAGAATAGGCCGAAAGGCATTTTATTCTCCATCTGCTGGAGAAGAGAAGAAGAAAGACAAAAATCCCTCAAGGGGTCCGAGTGTTCGAAGAAGCTCAGGAGGACCAGCGTTCTCATACGCACAGTCGAGAACTCATAGTCGTGGAGTTTGCGGAAAAGAAGCAAAGGTCGAGGCCTTGAACGAATTGAATTTCTTCCAAGTGTTGGGAAGGAAGTGCAGAAGCTCGAGGGAGAACAGCTGTCGTTGGATGGGCCGATAGATTCTGGATCGTTGAAATTCTACGTCCAGGGGTGCCTAGGAGGAGCGCGCACAGGAGAATTGATCTGAGCCATCAGATCTTGGATCAGATCGTCGACAACCGTCGGATCTGAGGAAGCTGCGAGGGAGTCAACCTCGTACTCCAAGAGGAGCAGTCCCGACAAGAGCTAGAGTCATCGGGATATCGGCCATCGGGAAATCGGGATTCTCGAGGTCGCAAGAATCAGGACATCAACAGTCGCGAAATCCCGACGGAGGATTTGGTCCATTCGTTAGCGAGGACACGTGGCGGAGATCAAGCGCCATCGGCGTTTTGGCGCATCGGGAAATTGGCATTCCCATGGACAAGAGATCGAGGAAGTCCAGATCGAAAACCCCGATGAAATCTAAGTCGTCCGATCATACGGGACAGGTGTCAGGGATTTGGTGGAGAGTCGGGATATTGGCCATCGGGAAATCGACATTCCTGAGGTCGAAGGAAACGGGACATCGAAAGTCTCGAAATCCCGACAGAATCGGGACCGTCCATTTGAGGAGGACGCGTGGCAACCATCAATGCACCGGGGAAAAGCCCGACAGGGAGGCCATCTATCGGCATATCGGGGATCGGGATATCGGAGATTTCGTGGACAAGTGGTTTGTGCACTTTGAAATCGCGATATGCGAAACCCTGATCAGTGGGGGCCAGCTGTCAGCACATCAGGGCTGAGGAAATGTGTCGTAGTGGGGAACAACTGTCAGCACAACACAGGAATGAGGAGGACACGTGGCAGGTCAAAGGCCGGGAGCTGTCATAGGACCGACGCATCGGGAATCGACAAATCGGTATTCCCGTGGACAAGGGATCGGGGAGATCCATAGTGGAAACCCCAATGTGGAATCTGAACCATCCATTCGGTGGGACACGTGTCAGGAATACAGAGGAAGTCGGGGATCGATATATCGTGGGTTCCAAGGGTGTATGCACATTGACAGCAAGAACCCTGAAACCCCGATGATAGGCTAGGAATTGGTCACGAGGTGATGGTCACATCGGCCAGGGGTTAAGCCAGGAGGGCTACCGTGGTCAAAGGCGTGTCGCAATTCGGGAAATCGCGAGTCTTGGAGACACGAGTATTTTGACATTGAAAACGCCAAAACTCCGATGGAGAGTATGGCTGCGGTCATGTACGAGCAGGTCACATGGACCCGAACCTAGTTAGGAGGGGCTAAGGGAAAAGGAGAGCTCATCAAGAAATTGGAACTCGAAACCCCGATAGAGGGATATAAGGCTGCGATCTTATGGCATGTGGTCATATGGACCATTGTATAGCTGGAAGGGGCTAAAGCATGGGATAAGGAGCATATCGGGGATCGGAGGATTGGGGATCCTAAAGACATGCACATTTTGGCATCGCAAGTGCCGAAACTCCGATAGGAGTAACCTCGAAAAGGAGGCAAGGCCCCGGTCACAGAGGCAGTGGTCATATGGTGGGAGATTTTCTAGGAGGGCTAGCTCATAGAGAAAGAACTCATTGACAATCGAGGATTGGAGAGGTGAGAAACTCTCGACATCAGGAAGCTCGAAACCCCGAAGCCCAATAACAGTTTTCCTGTGGGAAAATTGTTCACGACGAGTGCAAAGGCCGTGAGGAAAGAAGAAAGGACTTGTCGATCGCGTGTTTGACAGGGATTCCACTCAGGAATCTAAAGAGCCACTTCGGCTCAGCATAAGGAAGGGGATTTGATCGATCCTGTGAGCGGGTGAGCAGTGTGTACGGATGACACTTGGCACTTTTTTATTGGTCCTCTCCTAAGAATGCGTCTCTCTCTCTCTTCTTCCTTCTCCAACTGCAGCTCTGAACTTGCTTCATGATGAACAAGTGAGTGTGTGTATAAATGAGGTGCTAGCCTCCTTATTTATACAATTCTGGCATGTGTGGATGGAGGTGTCTTTTCACTGGCAGGGCCAACTTCTTCTTCTGGGTGGTTATAACCACCTTTAATATATTTTGGGGCTGACTTCTTATTATGCCTATTACAATTATGTTTTGACCAATCTACAAAAGGGGATTTGGTCATTTACAATAGCCGACATGATCAATCTGCAAAACATGATTAATCTAATGAATAATACATGAATAATAATTAGAATACTCTTTGCAGTTACAATATTTCAACAAGAACTAGCCCTTGAAGATGAAGAAGTGCTCGAAGAAAAGACATATGAAGAAAGTTACCAAGAAGATCCTGATGAATTTTCTCATGTTGAAGATTCGAACGAGACATTTGATGAAGATGAAGTGCTCATATATGCTCATCCATTTGATGAAGACATTTAGGCCTCTGTTCCTCCTACACATTAGGAAGATAACATGATAAGATGTGATCCTTTCGAAGATCTTGATGATACTTTATTCCATGACTTCGAAAGTGAAAAAGTATTGGAGGAATCCTTGGATGTGATACATCCTCTTGAAGAAAAGCGAACAAAGCACTATGCACTAAGGATCAAGCCTCTTGTGATGACGAGGTGATGGAAGAGTGTTCCCATGAAGAGAAAAAAGAATCATGATGAAGCGCAACATGTTGAGGCATCATTATATTTGCTCCTGCTTGATGAAGACGAGGGTGTCCAACCTTGCTCTCCTCCTGCACATGATGTTGAAGAAGTGATTAATCTTGATGATTAAGAATTTGAAGATCCAATAGAAGATGTCCATGCCTCTACTCCTCCTGCACATAAAGACAAAGAGATGATAATTTTCAGTCATGTTAATGGTATTATGAAAGAACCTTTAGATATGGTTGATGAGAATATAGACACTTTCATACAGATTAGCAGACGCGGGTGGGATCTTATTTGTCTCATTTTTTATAGAGACCCCATTTACGACATTAAGGGCAACCCTCAAGAAAAGGGATTTGAGTTGTCATCTTTAGAGGACTACTTTGCGTGCATGTGTGATTCATATGGTTGGCAGCCTGGTGATGACACGATTACATATATATTCGAGAATGACCATTCGCAGCATTTTCGGGATGATTTTCAGTCATCCCTTGGGACTTGTGATGCATATCTTTTTGGGGATGTAGACTTGTTGTATGATGACTCTCATCCACCTCCGTTGTCAATTTTGGAGGAATACTAGGACATGGCCATCTCAGAACAGTTAGAGGTTCACCCTACAAAGAGGAAGTATTTTCATATCGAGGATTTATACAGGGATTCATAGATAAAGAGGTTGCTCTTTTCTTTCTCTAGACATGAGGTTCTCCCTTACCGCATATATTCTTCTTTGAGAAGCCATGCAATATTCTTCTGATCTCTCATCACCTCTCAGTCTTCAAAAAGCAGTGGATCTTTGTGCGTAAATGAAGATGAATTGTCATCTATATACAATATCCCTCTTTAGAGATGGATTGACCAAGATTGTGGTTACACTCTCATGCAGGATGATCAGGATTTCATGAGTTTTATTTTACAATTGATTATATATTTATTTATTCTCATGATCATTTTGTGTTGGACTTATCTTTGTTGTTTCACATGATTGAACACAGGGGGAGATACTTTGATTAGATGATCAATTGGTTGCACTGGTTGTATGACTTCACCTGACATCACCTATCACCTGATCTTCAGGGCCCGGGCCCCAGGTAAGTAGGTAGATCATCTTGATTTCCTTGCATTTGCATATTGATTTCTCATATTAGTTTAGATACATTTCATAATTTAATTTTTCTCTAATTGCATATTGATTTCATGCTTAGTTTATAATTATTTCAAAAAATGCTAATTTTTTTCTTTTTCTAGATTAATTTTCATTTGGATTTCGATGTATTTGGACGAAGGGTGATAGAACTACCCTAGATTTTACAGTTTCTTGTTTCAGTGTAGGCACAGGTCTACCAGGAGATGTTATGGTTCTCATTCACTCTACAACAAGAACATGTCCCCAAGTAGCAGACAAATGTTATCCCCATTTTGTGGGATAACTAAGGAGATCATGTCTCGAGGCCCTTAGGTTGCAAATATGGAGTGTCGAGAGAATACATGACCAATAATGTCCACTTGCACATGTCGAAGCCTGCTCTATCACCACATTTTGATCCATTGTCAGCACATCCACCACACCAACTAACTTCTGGAAGGAATATGGGTCTTGCTCCATGTGGTACAAGTCAAATATTGTGGCAGGTAATCACCCTAATATTTAAGGCATTTAAGGATGTTGTATTTAAGCTACTTTTGATTATAGAATGCCTTCTTGGACATTATGCTTTTGACCCTATTTCACCTTGGTGAGTGTCATAGATTTCCTAGTAAGTGGCCAACTTTTGGGGAAGGTTTGCAACTAGGGGTCCCTTAAGGGGTTATCGTATCTTTCTTGACTATACTTACCACTTTCCGCTCATTACAACCCCATCATATTGTCCTCGTCTAGGCCCTTTGACTTTAGTGACCTAAGAAGGGAATGTACTTTAATTCATTGGAAGAAGGGGTTGAAGGACCAGAGGGATTGTTGATGGCTAAAAATGATAAAATCCTAGATATAGGCCTTCTAGATGCTTCGCCCAGGGATCCCCAAGAAAGCAATGAAATGATTCTCTGTAAGAAAAGGGGGACCTACAAATAAATGAATGCTTAAGGGGTTAGTTGGAGGATGGGAGGTCTCATCACAAGCTGACCTATCATGATCATGGGTATTTAGCGGTATGCCATTACCATCATCTGGTCACCAAGCTAGGGTAATGGCTCTCAGTTACACAACTGAGAGAAAGGGGGGTCTCATCACAAGCCAACCTTCTCATTTCTGCGAGGTAAATGTGAATGACATTGTCATTATCTGGACACCACGCTAGGACAATGTCCTTTAATTCGTTCCTTAAAACAAAAAATAAATAAAGAATGGCAAGAAGATGGGCTTGGAAAAAATGCATCGCAAACAAAGGTGCTACACACCCTCTACAAAGGCACCCGTGAATGAGATAATTTGAGCCCTTGCATGTCATGAAACTCATCAACCTATGAAGTCTAAACCCCTTCCACCTCATCACCCATTACATAAACTTGAAAGGCCATCCTTGGTAGCATCCCCTACTTGAGGGCTTTGGTCTGCCCAATAAGACTCTTATGACACCCCTCCCATACTTAAACTTGGTCAATTGTATAGGGTTTTTGAGAATTTGTTTAATTTGATGAGGTAGTTTTAATGCACATGTTTAGGTGCCTTGATTATTAGATGTGGTTTACACTTGTCATGATATATTTGACTTGAGATCCTTGGAGGGCGTACCATTTTGTTTTGCAAGACCTTGCTTGGTGGCCAATTTTGGGAGAACAAGCCTAGCTTAGGCTTCCATGGGGCAAGAAGCCACAAGATGGATGCCTAGGGCCCACATGTCAGATGACAGACACGTGCCTTTGGAGGCCTAGAAGACATCATGAAGGGCCTAACCTAGCCTCTACCACCTAAACGATTTGCCTAGCAGAGGCAAAACATCACCTCTTTGAGGGTTGACGTCATGAAGGAGCTAGGGTTTGGTGGTGATAGAGTTGCACATTGACACTTGGCATCTTTTCATCGAAGGAGATATGGATTGAACCTAACACATGATGAGGAGGCTCAAGGAGCCCCAACAACCTCCATCTTCCTATCCAACGACTTACTCAAGTGCCAAAACGTACCCTAAAGGGGTGATGTCATCTTACTTTAGGGTTTCTTTTGTGCAAAAGTAAATTTTAAGATGAATTGTTTAATATTATTTGTGTAAAGGGGAAAGATTAGGGCTGTTGACCCCTATCTTGTGTTTTACCCTAAAATTAAGTGGACAAACTATGTGTTAGACATTTTGTATAAATAGAGATCATGTGAATCTCTTTTCATAACATAACTCTCCCATTGTGAGAAGTACTTGGCTGAAATTTTCACTACTCCTGGTGATTATGGTCTTTCTCTCTTGTGAAATGTATTTTGGTGAATGTCTCTTGGTGAATGGATGAGGAGTGATGCACACCCCCTAAAGGCTTGCTCTTGGATGAATGTTGCATGGTAAACTAGGGTTTGATATCTCATTTTCTTGGATTAGGTAAGGAAGAATCTACATATGCTATTTCTTTCTTGCATATTTTGTCTATTGTTGGTGGAAACCCTAGGGAGGAGTATGTTAGATACACCCTCCATCATTGCTTCATCTCTTTGTTAAGATTATAAGTCTTTCTTTTTTGCAAGGGTTGCTAGGAGGAATATAAGTGTGTATACCCTCCTAGATTTACCCTAAGTTGGTTGGCATACCCTAGGGAGTAAAAAGATTTACACCCCTATGGTTGTTGTTGATATAAATTGTGTTTTAAAGACCGCATTCACCCAATTTTAAAGGCACTAATCTGAATATTTTTCATTGGAGAAATAAATAGTTGCATTGGAAAACATGATTTTCGATCATTTCAACTTTTTGGAATTTGGGTTTTGTTTATTATGCCTAGAGCAATGGTCAGCCATTAGGGTGTCCCCTCTAAAGGGGTAGTTCTTGTTGTTTTTACAAACATTCATCTTCAACCATTAGGGTTGCAGAAACCCTAATCTAACTTATTCAATAACTCTTAAATCAACCACTAGAATTTGCTCAAAGTTTGCACACTTAAACTACTAGGCCTAGCGCACCTTTTGGAAAAATTTGAGGGGGTTTTAGTCGTTGATCTTCTCGCTGTAATAAGTTGTTTGTTACAACCATAAGACTGGTTTACACTACCGCAGAAAATGTTTACAACAACCTTACCTTTTTATGTTAGTATCTTGGTCTTTAAATCTTGAGTTTCACTAGTGTTTAGCTAGTTTATCTATTGTATCTTTCACTTGATTTCTAGCATTTGTCTAGCATCGTATTGTGCCATTTCATTGTTGATATATATTGTTATTAACAACTGTTATTAGTGGAAACAAACTTAACTTGCTTGTCCAATTGATATATTGCATTGTATCTTGGTTTTCCTTGTGTCTCGGGCAGGTATTATCTCTTTGTAGGTCACTCAAAGCTTTGGAAACCTCAATCAACCATCAAGACTCATTACTAAGCTCCCTTTTCCATCCAACAACTTGACCTATAGGGGCATCCGTTCATATATCACATTTTTTGTCTCAATCCCCCCTAGATCACCGAGATTTTCCCCTTGAGGTGACTACCTCACCTCTAAAGTGACGAGAACACCTGCCTAAGGTGACAATGGGTAGGTGCTCTCTTAGTTGTCTCCATTTTGGTGGTTGGGTCGGGATTTGCCCAACCTACAATTTGTGCGATAACATGACCTTCGACCATTTTAACCGATACGAACTCTTCGCGCCAAACATATTAGGTTACCAATGTAAATCACATTTAAACAATTACATTATAATTTGTGGGATGTTACAAGAATCCCTCAAATTTATGATCCAACCTTTGTTTTAAAGATTGAATATGTGTTAACCCCATACCTTGGGTTATTTAAGGGTGTTCATCAATTTTCTAAAAGAGCCACCTAAGTTTGTGATGTGTCTCCATATTTTTCTTCCAGTGAAAACAACTTTCACTTTCTTCTTCGAACTAGTGAACTAATTCGAACTAAAAAATAGATAGTCATCTCTATCTCTAGGATAATCACAAGCTTTTGTTCACAATTTTTTTCCAGAAATCATTTCCTATATTAAAGGGGTACATTCATGGTATATGGTTTCCCCTATTTCAAATATGAATTATGAATTTTGTTGTCAAAACTTGAAGTGGAAATTTCCAACGTAAATACCCAAGCATTGAGTTGGCATGACCCAATGTTACAAAGTTCATAATATTAACTTGGAGCTCAATCTTTGCTCGTCCAACTTGAGGGACTTTTAAGTTTGGAGGAATAAAGACTGTCAGAAATGAGAAAATATTTTAATTAAAAAGAGTTTTGCATCAATTTCAACATTAATTCATAGGTGACAAATATATAGCCTTTGATATTGGGTAAACCATCATAACAGGTCTATAGTCGTATTGCAATTTAATATATTTGAGTATTATTCTCTCCACCCTCTGTTTGAAGTGAATGTGTTTTGCGTTTTCAACCATCGTACGCCTCCCTTGAGGTCTCATGGAAATATAGGTAAACTGCGAAAATAATCCAGCGACCATTTTTATGTATTTTTCTTGCTGTACCAATCCAGTAGATGATAAACTTCAATTCCAAGCACAGGCACAAATGTTATCATCATTAATCTCTTTATCAAAGAAGGTTCATATTACCAGGTTTACAAAGTTGCATTTTTCATAGACCTGTTTCCACTCCGTTGGCGATCACAGTGTAAGTGTTACTGTGTTTGTGTGCATATAATGAAGTTGGATAGAACACTGGTAATAATTCATAAATAACTTGTCATGGTAAACTCTACTTGGAAAAATTTTAAAATGCGAGGATTTGAACGTGGACTTGTATTCCTGAAGCGTTGCCTTCAAACTGCCAGCATATATTTTAGCAAAAAATAACATGCTGGCATCAGACCAACCAATAGACTATAATTGAAAGCGAGTTTATGTACAGAGTGTACACTAAATTCTAGTTGTCATCCCTGACAACAATCATTGCAAAATTATATTTAATGAAATAGATCGTATAGAGTCTGCAAGTCGCAATCTAAAAGGCATAAATTTAGACAGCATTATTACTGACAGAGAGAGAACAATAACAAAATTAGAAAGTACAGTACTATGCTGAAAATTTAAAGGCACTCTCATACAATCTTGAATTGGCCCAGACATTAAATACAACAAAAGATTTTGTTGGAAGAGCTAGGATTGCAGTCATCTAGAATTTTTCCGTAAATAAGTTGGCTGCTCTATAACATAAGGTCACCTTTTTCTCATGTAAATTCATAAAAGATGACCAAATTAACCCCTGGTTTTCCAGGTGGGCATCTAAGTCAGATGACACTGGGACATCGGACATGTGGATATGAGTGTCCCGTGACATTGTTCTGATGTAAATTCACCAAGATGAACAATCTAACCCCTGGTTTTCTTGGTGGGAAAAGGGGCATTTGTTGGTATTCACCACTTTTGAAAGGCACAACTAGAATGTTGGGAAAGTGTAATCATATTCAACTCCCTGAAGGGTTCTGAAGAGATTTTGTCCAAAAATGTTAAAACAAAGTATATGCCTCTTCAATTACTGTCAACCTTCGTGAAAAGATTCATGTTCAAATTTGGAATTTGTAAGCAAAAGTGTTGATTAATATTCAAAGGTGCTGAGAATTTTGAAAAAAAAACTGTTATCAAATTTGGCAATGTTATCACACAATTTAGCATCAAGTGCAAAGCTCTCAGAAGCCAAGAAGACAAGTGGAATATGGAAGATGTCATCATTGTCACCTAGGAAACAACTTCTCTTTCTTTAGTGAATGAATAGTGTCCAACACAAGAGAGACTTTCCTAGTAGCCTCCAAAAATCTCTAGGCAAGACACAATCAAGTCTAGGCCCCCCTAGGGTGACTACTCACACTACCGCCAAGATAAGGATAATAAAAGTAAATAAGAGGTGGTGGATAAAGGCAATTTCTAGATTTGAAGTGTGGAGGGCTCAAGCCAAATGGAGAGGCCTTCCAAATCAAGCATGAGTTCGGTAGGGTCCCCAAACACTAGAAGTAAAGAAAAGGTCTAAGGATAAGGTAAAACTTGTAAGAAATATGTGAGATATCAGCAGTAAATAAAGTGTTAACAACATTAAGAAAATTATTACAGCAGTAAAATAAATGATCTCTAATAGTACATAGATTATTTTCAGCAATAAAACATGCGATTTTCACCAACAATAAATTTATCACAGCAGTAAAATAGTCAATTTTCAGCAGTAAAAAGATGGTCCTTTGATCATAAAATCATCAGGTAAATTATAGGACTAAATACTAGGTGAAATTAAGGTTTTATTTACCAACAAAATGAGAAAAATCGGCAGTGAAAATCAACACTAAAACCCTGGACGTTTTGTTTTAGATGGCTATAATAACATTTCAGAAAATTAAATTGGGATTTAAATATTAAAGTTTAGGTCAATAGTATGCCTAAAAACCCTAGATGTCTTGCTTTCTATGGCTGAAAATGAAGTTTCTTAGCAAATAAGCCCCAACCCTAAAGTAGTAAATTTCAGCAATAATGATTGATTATTATGGAGAAAAGGATTATTGCCTACTATTTTGGGCATATGTGATAAAAAAAAGATCCTTCTTTGAGAGAATGAAATGGATTATTTTATGGTGAAGCTTAGAGGTTGTCCACTACTAACCTTACGCAATCCTCTTAAATGTTGGGGGTATGATACAAGGGAAGATTCATCCACAAGTAAACCTTTCAAGGATTATGGAAAAAGGGTTTGTTCAAGAATGATCCAAGAGGATGAAGGCAAAAGAACCACCACTAGAGAAACAACATCAATCTAAAAATGCATAATTGAACAAAACCACAAGATGAAAATAAAACATTTACTCAAAACATCTTCCATCCGTCAAAACCCTAACTTCCATGTCATCCAAGTAGTAAAAGATCCACAAGCATAACTCCCAAAGAAATCGCCCTAGTTAACCATCCATAGCATTCTTCATGAAAGAGAACAAGTAGAAGTAAACAAGAGTGATATATCTCCACAAGTATCCATGATTTGAAAGTGAGAAGTGCTTCTCTTATTTATATGAGAGATCGAACACCCTTCTCACACAATACAAGCCCTAAAAACATAAAATAATGCCTTTATCTTTCATAAACCCTAGAGATAAGGCAACAATACATAAATAATCCACCATACAAGAGTGGATAGGTCTCTAAGACCCCCAACGATGCCTCCAAGATGAAGTAACCTAGCTCAAAGATGAGATCTTCCCATTCAAAAGTGCCCTAGACCTCATACGTGTGGCACATATGGTCTCAAAATAGGGAAGCTCACTCCAAAAAGGTGAAAGGATGCTCCAAAAGGAGAAACATTGCCATGAAAGGGTGCAACATTTCATCTCCAAGGGTGCCTCAAACCTCCAAAAGGTGTGACGTCATCAAAAGGTTCCAAGTCATCCTCAAGGAGCCCCAATGTCTCATCAAAGTGTCAAATCATCATAAAGGTTCAATGTACCGTCACCCAAGTGAGATGTCATCACCAAAGGGTGCCATCATGCATGGAAAGGAGCCACATCATCTCTCCAAGTGAAATGTCCTCAAGGAAAGGTCCAATGTCCTCCAAAAAAGGTAAAATGTCCCATCAAGCCATCAACATCATGAATGCAACATCCCATCATCAATCACCTCAAGGACATGTCATGTGTGTTAGGGGGTCTTGTGATTGAAGACATGTGATCAAAATGTCCAACGTCCTCCTAGAAATGCCAAACAACCTCTCTCAAGTGATGGGGACGACCTCCATACAAGTGGGGTAATATCCCCTCAACATCCTCCAAAGGATCCAAGTGTCAACCAATCATGTACAATCATCACCAAAGAGGGGGGATCGTGTGGTCAAAGATGCATCATGAAGACCGTAAGCAATGTACACAATCCAAGCACAACATATAAAGTGAGCCATGTTAATACTAGAGCCATTAGATAGATATGAAAGAATATCCTCTTCAAACTTCACACTAGCTTACAAAATTATGCAATTTTACAAGTCTAGGTATGGGAGGGTCATTATTACCCCCTATTAGGTGTGCCAATGCCTAGACCAAGAAGTATGTCCTTAGGAAATCTATCAAGGGGTATGTGCAATGATAATGGTATGAATTGGGTTTTACTTCATGGGGTGGATGTCATTGATATGCGAGGCCATGTATAATATTCATCCTCATGTGCACCTTTGTAGAGGGAGCACTTAAGCAATGATATGACCTTTCATTAGCACTGTGTCTTTCCAAACCCATGCTTGCATTTTCCTATATAGCTTTAACCTTTTCTGGCTTTAAACATTTGATTTTCTAAGTCCTTTCATAAAACATGCATTCATTGCATAGGACTTGAGGTGATGGCCTCTTAGCGAGGGGGTAGAGCTCATGCTTCTTTCGTTTCTTGGTTTTTATACTTTTTTTTTCTTGTTTGTTTCTTTCACCTTCATTTTGAATGGAGGATTTTTCTCTTTCTATGTCATTTTTAATAAAGTTTCATCAACCTCGGGATTTCTAGCCCCTTCTTCTCATGAGAGTATGAAGCACAGACCTTTTTGGGGTGCATGTAACACCCATTCCAAAAAAGAGAACAAGCGCTAGGTGAAATATGGAATCTGTTACTTGTGATAAGGGATATGGACACGCTACCCCCATCAAGCCCCCCCAATGTTACAACTTTTCCAAATGTGACAACACTTGACTAGATAGTAGAAAATGATAATGACCACCAAGATGAGACAAGGAAAAAAATCATAAATCCAAAGCATCATGATTCATTATCCAATTCAACCAATGATCACCATTTTCATGTCTCAAGTATTAACGTTATCACTCGATATGAAGTGTCAGAACGATGTACCTAAGTGTGTAAATGCACCATATCATATGAGTGAGCTAGGAAGAGAATGGATGGAAGGCATCTACGGGGAACTGTCTATGGAGAGTCTATAGCATCATCATCAGATCTGTTGTCTGAAATGTGGATCATGGAGAAAAAAATTCTCCTCTAGTTAACCCTAGAAGCAGGGGGGTAATAGACAATTCATAATTCATAGAGAACCTCCTCTCCCCAAAAACACTCCAAATTATTGGGAAATTGTGATGCCTCCAAAAGCATGAGACAAAAAATTGAGAAAATGAAGAATTGGTCGAAATGCAAGAAATGATGAAATTGTTTCACACATCCTAGAGGGGAATTAAAAACTAAATGAAGAACTCAGAAACTTTGAAACTTCCATGGAATTGAAAGGTGAACTCAAAGATAGAATAAAATTTCATAATCCTTCATGCTTCATACCATTGAGAACAAGAGAAAGATATTTAAAAAGCAAAGTTTAATCTTTAGAATGATAAATTTAGGTTTATAGAAGCTGCTCAAGATTTTATCAAAGCCTTCAATAAAGAACGTGTGTTGTTTGTCAAATAGGTTGTGGTCAAGTGGTAAATCGAGTGAGCTTTCTTCATAGGGACCCAGTTTCAATCCTTCTAACTCTTGAGAACATGCCCTGGGTGATTTTGATGGAATATATATCCCTTGCTCATGGCATCTAACTTTTTAAGCCAAAACAAGAGCTCACTTCATTAACATATGGCCATTTACCAAACAAAAAATAGAATATAATTCATACTAGTTCACCCCTTTCAATTTTCAAAAAAGTTTGAACATTTCTACAAGGTTTGGCAAGCCTTGTGACTAAGTTATCTAGTGTATTAATGTTGAAGGGAATTTAAGTCCTAGCTAGTCTAGACATTAAGTACGAGTATCTTGACTTTTGCAATAACCAAATCACAAACTAGAAGTCCCCATCCATCAGATTAAATAATTGGATAATGTTGACTTGATTAACTTTTGGTAGTACACATTCATACTTTTAGTGTTGGATTTGTATAGGCAAAAAATCATGACCCAAAGATACAAACTCCAATGAAAGGTGGCCAATTTAAGGATGTTTCAAGAAAACTAGATATTTCATGATTGAAAGCACTAAAACTAAATTCATTATCAATAGAAGTAACAAAATATGAACAATAAACTAAAGATCCAAGTAACAATTCAGATCAAGTTGTTTATTTCAATTCGGTCTAACTAGGGTGGTTCAAAGGAGAAATTGTTATCCTCCCCACCTAGGTTCAAATCCCACTTGTGACGTGTTTTCCCTTCGTCTACTGATTGAAGCTAGAAAGGTTTTAGAAATCTCATTCTTGCCTTAAGTGCTCAAGGGTGGGACAAGATAATACTTGTAAATAAATATCAAGGAGTCTAACATTAAGATTATTCTAGTACCATGAGATAGTCTATGTCCCAAAACTTATTTGTTAAGACAATGCTACCAAAGAATACATTTGTGACCATGGTCCTAGCCTAAGTCTTACCAACATTGCAATAATATAATCGACATCGCGATAATATCATCAACATCGCGATAATATCATCGACATTGTGATAATATCATCGACATTGCGATAATATCATTGACATTACAATATTATCATCATTTTGAGGGTTGTAAGGTCCCCCACCTCTTGATAAAGAGGTTGTGAAAGACTTAGTAGTCTAGTTGTCCCCACTAGACTATAGTTCCATGCATTATGGGGACCAATACATACCAAAGCAATTACCTAAGCACAATGCTATAATTTTAAGTTGACTTTGGGAGAAAAGGTAAAATGAGGAAAAGAAAGGAACATGTGTGGGAAAGCTACGAGTTAACCTCAGGGGTTAACTAAATCAACCAGAAAATAGATCAGGGGTATTAAAGAAAGGAAGGGTGAACTTCTCAGGCATTCTATATTATTATCAATTTTGCATTTTAGGCTCTTCAGGACAAATCCATTTTGAGGGTTTGAGGTCACAAACCCTAGAGTTCAACTCGGTGGTGAAAGATTCCACCCATATTGATCCAAACTTGGTCCCGGGGGTGCAATATTCCTCCCACACCATTCTATAGTAGGTTAAGGTCATATCCATCATCACAAAATATACTAGTGTGAAAAATTGGGGGGTTTTCTAGCAGGGGGTGCACCTCACTGAGGAGATCAGTTCGATCAAGGAGGAGGATAAGGTTTTTGTTCCAAGGGACTTCTAGGTTTCCTTGGTATGCTATAGGGCATCCCTTCTAGCCTATTCTTGAGGAGATTTATCTGCCATATTATTTACTAGAGCTTGGCACGAGTTGGAGAGAAGGAGGGTGCACTACAGCTTGAGGATTCAATCATTTGGAGGCTTAGATATTCACCTTTCAGCCTAAGACTTCACCAAGGGGTTTGTCTTTCCATGATCTACTACTCCAGCCGTTTTCAGATCATTTGGAGGTCTCTATCAATGAGGCCAAAATATTGGGTCTCTTCAACCATCCAAGAGGGCACAACTCAGTTTGAGGTTTCATCTATTGGAGGATCAGATCTTCATCATTCATCATGATACTTCACCATGGGTTTTGACTGAGGAAAAGGTAGAATGGATAAGACTAATAGGATGGAATTAAGAAGGAAACAACTATACTTTACATGCAAAGAACCTTGGGATCCAACACATAAATGCATGGGTAGAGGCAAGGCTCACTACATTGAAGTGATTTCCGATGACGAGGAGGAAGAAGATCTCGGCCATATACAGAACATTGAAGCAAATCCCACAGAAAATGAAGATGAGGAGGATGCAAGTCATAGCCTTACAACATACAAGAAGGTTACTATAGCATCAATCGATGAGGTATCCAACCTCAACACCTTTAGGATGAGAGGAGTGCTACAAGGGCAAAAGGTTTCCGTTATCATTGATGGGGGTGCTTCACACAACTTCATTGATTCATCCTTACTGAAAAGAAGGCATATACCTACAGTTGAGTTTGAAGGATTATGTGTGGAGGTAGCAGGAGGACGCACCATGCCTTGTGACAAGTATATTCCAGGAATGAAACTTACTTTAGGTAGGCATGACTTGGCACAAGAATTTTATGTAATGGACCTTCCAGATACCAACATCATCTTGGGAGTACAATGGCTTAGTACATTGGGGCCAATCACTACCAACAAAAAGACCACAGAGATGTCTTTCATGGAGTAAAGTGGGAAAAAGATGGTACTTAGGGGTATGATAGGAAACACACCTAGAGTGGTGACAACAAAGTGTATGGAGGCCATCTTTAGGAGAGAAGACATTATTTATGCAACAAAATGTAGACTATCAGTTCAGGTGGATAAGAAAGGGAACACTCATTACTCTCCATATATTCAAAGAATCATTGACATGAACAACAAGGTATTTGAACCCATTCCTCTAGGAGCACCACCAGATAGGGGGTTTGAGAACATTATAGAGTTGGAAGAGGGAGCGAAACCTGTCATCACCACTCCTTACAGACGCACAAAGAAGTATAAGGACGAGATTGAAAATGCCATCAAAGAACTTTTAGATATGGGCCACATTAGGCCAAGTTCCAGTCCCTTTGCATCTTCAGTGGTGTTAATGAAAAAGAAGGATGGGACAATGCGCATGTGCATTGATTACAGGGAATTGAATAAGAAGACTATCAAGAAATGATACTCCATCCCTAGGATTGATGAGATATTGGACGGGCTTCATGGGGTTGTATACTTCGCAAATATAGACTTTCTCTCTGGCTATCATTAGATAAATATGAGGGAGAAATATGTACCCAAGACAACTTTTAGATGTCACTATGGTCACTATGATTTCTTGGTAATTCTCTTTGGGATAACTAATGCGCCAACCACCTTCCAATATTGCATGAATCATGTCTTTAACAAGCAATTAAGGAAGTTCCTCTTAGTCTTCTTTGATGACTTGTTGATCTATAGCAAGACATGGGGGGAGCATCTTCAACATGTAGAAAAGATTCTATCCATCATGGAGGGGAAATCCTTATATTCTAAAGAATCCAAATGTGAATTTGGGATGACATAGGTTCTCTATTTGGGACACATCATTGGGGTGAAAGGAGTACAAGTACACCAAGAGAAGATACAAGCTATACTTGACTGGCCAACACCTAAGACCCTCACCGAATTAAAGGGATTTCTTGGCATATGCTGCTATTACAAGAGATTTGTCAAATGCTTCTCTCAACTTTGCGTACCTTTGAATGATTTGACCAGAAGGGCACATTCAAGTGGAGCCAAGAGGAACAATTGAATTTTGACAAGATGAAGAAGGTAATGAGCACTTGTCTGGTATTGGCTCTACCATATTTCACACAACCTTTCACAGTGGAGTGTGATGCCTCAGGGGAGGGCATTGGAGCAATGCTTATGCAAAATAGGCACCCCATTGTATATGACAGCCAATAACTAAGGGGTTTTGAGCTTCTCTATACCATCTATGACAAAGAGATGTTAGCCATCATGCATGCATTGGGTAAGTTAAGGAAATACTTGGTTGGGCAAAAATTTGTTGTGAGGACATATCACAATATCCTCAAGTACTTTTGGATCAAAAAAAATTAAATGAGAGACAAAAATAATGGGTTAGCAAGATCCAGGCTTATGAATTTGACATTGAATTTTTCGAAGGAAAAAATAATATAGTGGTTAATGCCTAATCCAAAAGACCATCAATTTATGCTATGACCAACATTTTAGTTGACTGGAATGCCCACCTTTTGGTGGAATATTCGAAAAATAGGTTTGCATGCGAATTGATGGATGGGCAGGTGCAAGATGACAACTTCAGGAATGTGGATGACATCATATATCACAAGGGCCAAAAATTCTTGGTCCCTGAGTCAACCTTTAAAACCAGAGTACTACAGGCATGCCATGATTCACTGGTAGCAGGGCATCAGGGGTTCGTCAAAACATACAGAAAAATAAGGGAAATATTCGCATGGAAGGGCATGAAGGAAGACATGATGTGCCACATCAAGGAATGCACCACTTGCAAGGAAATCAAGGATGAGAACACTCATCTAGTAGGGTTATTGCAACCACTTTCCATTATTGAGCATGAATGGGATAATATATCCATGGAATTCATCACAGGATTTCCCAAGGCCCAGGGAAAGGATCACATTTTTGTGGTGGTCGATAGGCTTGTTATTGCACAATTTGTACTTTGATAGAAGGAAATGTTAAAGGAGAGAAAATTGGTGTAATTGGAGACTAATCCTATCACTGTCACCTCAATTTGATGTCCCTTCCTATTTAGGGTGGTAGGCCCAAGGGAGATGTCCCCGGTGACCTGCGGGTTTGAGAAAGCAAGGTCAAGATGGCTAGATAAGGATCCCCTCTCACAAGTCACCACCAATTAGAAAGTCCTGGTTTTATAACCAATGAATGTGATAATGTATCAAAGTGTCCCTGCTGGGAATTAAGCAACAAGAAACTATATATATTTGATAGTACACTTGCTGGTTAACACTTCATAAAACCATAGACTTTCTCAATAAAAGAAATTTGCTGAATATGATGAAGTAAATAGAAAATTATAAAAACAATATTTATAGGGCAATACTTCACATTAAATTCCTTGAAATAGCTTCAAAATGACTAAGAATAATTAACCATTGAAATCATAATACTAGCATTTGATAGAAGCAAACAAGACAATGTATAAATCAGTCTTTTCAATTTCTTTTATAATCTTTTAATGATGCATTTAATGGTTGTAGCTTAATTTAGTAACAACAACAATATTGTTAGTGGATTAGGCTATTCTAGGATTAGAGATGGCTAGTAGGAAGCTCAAAGAATAGGTTTTGATGGTTGTTTTGATCAATTACTCAAATGAGGACTTAGATTAGTTCTTTAGGGAAAATGGATTCAATGATGTGGAAGCAAATGTTGAAGAGAAATAATGATAATGGAGAGTCAGAGACAAGAGAGAACGACAGATTGGAGTGTTGGTAACCCAAGGCTCCAATTATCAAACCCTAGGGGAAACTAGCTACTAAGGTGTAGGTAACCCTAGGCCTTAGTATATTTCCTCCCTCTTTAACTCAATGATGAAGAAAAAATCATCTAATATGAAGCAATGGATACTAAGGTGTTGCAATGACAAGGCCTTAGCACATGCTTCAAGAAAAATGGCCTTTTGACAAGATCCAGTAGGTGAATGCTTTTAAAGCTAGGACAATAACATGTGCTAGTCTTCCTAGGGTTTAGTCAAGCAATTTCATAATCTTTAATATAAATGCAAGAGAAATAAACTATAACCATTCAATTAAGAAGAATTGAATAAATATCACTTACATTCATCAAGAATAATCAAGAAAAACCCTAGTTGAACACTTCCACCAAGAAACTTCTCAAATACTCAAAGATTAGCCTTCCTCAACAAATGCGCCTAAAATTTTAGCCAAGAAACCCTAAGGAGAGGAAAAATTTGATTCCTCACAAGTGTGAGTGAAAGATGATGAATAATAAGACTGATTTTCCCCTTATTTATACAATTACAAAGACTAGAATTAGGTAAAAAAAGGCCGACATGGCCTGTTACATGAAATATCCAGTTTTTACATTAAATGTCATAATTAAACCCTAAAATAAGTTGTAAATGTAACATAATGCCTTTTTAGGGTGCCGTTAATCCCTTTTTGGGAAATGTTGGCCTCCTGGAGCAAAACGTTAGGCCTCCTTGGGCCTCAAGAACCTGCCACACATGCCACTTGGCACACAACTACCTCCAAAACATCCAAAACATTGGGTGATGTCATGGGTGACTTGGGTGACATCATGGGTCTTCCAAGGCCTATATCATGGTTGAAAGGGCACAACCCCCTCAAGTCTAGTCCTGCCAGGCTACCCCTGGTGAAACACCATCCTCTCTCTCTAGTACAATCCCCTGCTCTATCTCTGCCCCTGATTGGGGATCAACATCCATCAAGTGGGATTTTAGCACTATGGAGGTCCGAACTAATCATATCCCCATATGTACCTATCCATCAGGTGTGGCCCTGCAAAATCGACAAATACGCCCTCCATGGGCTCATAAGTCATAGGGAACATAACAATGTCAATCACATCTAGTCATCAAGTTATTTAAACATGTGCATGAAACCCCCTTTACCCGAACAAGTGCTCAAAGACGTTATGCTATTCTACAAGCCAAGTTTGAAGGGGATGCCAGGATTCCCTATTGGGATAATACTCATTGGATGTGGGATGTTCCTGGGTGAATTCAAATACAGGCCATGTGAGTGGATGAGGTGGTAAGGGATGTCTGGGAAATGGGTGTAGTGATAACAGGGAAATGTATGGCTTACCTGTGGGTGCCTCTAAAGAGGTTGAGTTGCACCTTGTCATGGATGAAAATGTTTCCAAGCCCATTCATGCCTTTTATCTTTTATTCTTACTTCTTTTTATTTCAAGAGAATAGTTAGGGGACACTGCCCTGGCGTAGTGACCAATGGTAGAAATGTTACCCACAAGCATTTCATGGAAATGAGAAGGCTAGCTCGTGATGAGACCCCCTTTCTCTTGGCTATGCCACCAAGAGCCACTACCCTAGCATGGGGACCAACTGTCAGTAGTGTCATACCG
This sequence comes from Picea glauca, assembly GCA_000966675.3. Classification (NCBI taxonomy): domain Eukaryota; kingdom Viridiplantae; phylum Streptophyta; class Pinopsida; order Pinales; family Pinaceae; genus Picea; species Picea glauca. Next base: position 124,197 of record JZKD02S2183669.1, read on the forward strand.
CTACATTCCCATGGACCTAATAGGCTGGCTCATGATGAGACACCCTATCCTCCAACTAGGTATTGATTTATTATTTTTTATGGGTCCGTCTGTTTCTTGCTGAGAAGATTTTTATTTCTTTCTTGAGGATCCCTGGGTGAAGCATCTCAAGGTTTCATTCTTTTGGCTTTTTTCTTTTGCCAGCTACTTTTACCCTCTATGCCTTTAGCCCCTTCTTCCCACAAGGCAAGGTACAAACCTTAGATATTTGGACAACCCAATGCCAGGACCAGTGTAATGGAATGGATGAGCGGGAAAAATATGAAAAGTTGTAAGTATGGTGGGAGTGGATGATGACCTCTCATGAATCCCCCCAGTAGCAACTCAAACCCTATGGGAAACAACTTACTAGGGCATCTCGCTATTCCCCCCAGGTGTGGTCAAGTGGAAAGGCATAAGTTCCAAGCACACATTAGTAACAAAAATAATTAAATGCACATATTCAAAAGTTTTGCGGATCAGAGTGACACATACCATGATACCCAGACTCATTACCTCATGGAGAAAGACCCATCTCTGTTGCAAGACCAGGTCGATATGATGGATGTTGCTGCTACCGACAAAGTTGAGGCACTGAAGAAGAAAATGATGGGCCCTCCAGGTCCATGCTCAAGTCGATATGTCTCTCGGTACTCCATGTCTAAGACCTGTGGGCCTAGAGACATAATCTCCTTAGTTATCCCTAGGCCGGGGGATAACATCTGGCTCCAACTCGGGGACATTTTCTCACCATAGAGCGCATGATAACCTCAACATCTCTGGCATAACATGTGGCCTGCTTGATCTCAACATAAAACTATTAGCAATCATTTGGGGTGGTGATATCACCCCTGGCTCACATATATATAGTACAAAAAACGAAAGCACACATATATACAAATGGAAATACAAACCACTCTAACATGAAATGAAAATGGTATATACAATGAATGCAAATTCCTACCTACTTACCTACACTTACCTGTGAATTCAAGTCTCTGGCCCCTGATGGGTTTGAGGAGGTGCCCGCTAACTGGTAATGGGCACCTTTTTCCTTCCAATGTAGACAAATAATAGGCATCATTGACTTTCTTCCAATTTTGAAGGGTCCAAGACAAAACTGTGCATCTCCTTTGACATTAGTAGGCTCTCTTTTCTTCATGTCCCACATCCATACTATGTCCCCCTCTCTATACTCTCTATTTCTGAACTTGGTTGTTTCTTGAACAACCATGGTGTACTTTGTAGAGGGAGGAGGGTGGGATTCTGCTATGAAAACTTCTTGTTGGGATGGATGGATCAATATGTTATCTTCTCCTTTCTTTAATAACTTGACATTCCCAACTTCCTTGTCTTTATAATTGTTCAGGAGTTGCTGATAATCTTCCTTCTTCAGCCATTGTATCTGATCAAAATTTTCCTTGGTAGAAAAAAACATATCATCAAGAGAAAATTCAGGAGAACTTTCTATGATTGGCTCATGTGCTTCATTAGTATTGATGTGATCAGTAATTTATTGCACATGGATTTTGGTCATTGGAACATTTGGGAGACGACCTATTGTTCCATCATTCATAGGCACATTGATATAAGTGAGGTCCATATCTAAAGTTCCTAACAACATTGCAGCAAATTTCCTGGACAACATCATTCCCCACACATTTGGGACATCTACTACTACAATGTCTATATGGATCACTCTTTCGTGGTATCTTCCAACACATACTTCCACATTCTCAATTACCCCATGTCTGGGTATGGCTCTAGACTCAAATCCACACACATTCCTGTAGGGTTGTGTGACCTTTAGGCCTAATTGTTGCATGGCCTTTAGAGACATCATATTGGCACATGCCCCTAAATCCAACATATAGTTGTTGAGGCACTTGTTATTTATCAATAAGGTCATGAAGAAAGGTGGGTGTTCATCATACTGGACCCTAAAGTGATCAGCTTGTAGCATAATAGGAGGGTCCATTAGTCAATCTAATCCTTTGAAGAAATTATCAAATATTTCTTTGACGAATGGTGCCTTGATGATTTCTCTTAGGGGGAGGGTTACATGCATCTTGGCTAATGCCCCTTCAAAGTCAAAGTTTAATTCCACTCTTTCAGCCTTGGGAAGATTTTTGGGAAGGAGAATGTTCATAGGTGGAGGTCTTGTTTGGGATAATGCAGGACTAGTAGAGAGAGGTTGGTTCAACTTCTTTTGTCTAGTATACACTTGGAATTCTTGTTTCTTCAACTTCTCCCTTGATTCTTGGTCAGGGTTGTTTATAACCTCCATCCAGGCCTTCATGGTTGCTTCCTTTATTTCGTCTTGATGTTCCTCATGGGTAATATTAAGGCAAATGTGGGGATCCTCTATGGTACGGTTAATTATGTTTACTTGGTCATGGCTTCCATTGTTGTAAGGAAATTTATTTTCCCAATGTGACTCACCGCATTGCAAGCGCCAAGGATTTTGATCCACCACATTTACGAGGGATAAAGTATTTGGAACCTCTTGATCATTCTTTGGTCTGAAAAATTGGTTCTTTTTTTGGAATTGACCCTTGTACAGAATCCTAGGGGCTTATTGTTGAGTCCTCTCTAGGTTGACAATCCTATTCATCATTAGCTCTTGAGTTTTTACTATGCCATCTACAATCAGTTGCAACTTAGACAAGCTAACACTAATGTCTGAGGTAGGTTCAACATTGTGGACTATCTTAGGTTTCGTGTCCATCCTGACTCTTGGGGCTGAGAAGGGTTCAAATTTGGATGGCAAAAGGTTTTGTTTGATCCTTGTGGCTACTTCTTGGGCTTCTTGGATCGTTTGAGGGTTTTTATCTATGAGGAGATACCTTATTTTACCGATAAAGGATTTGGTATAAATGAACAAAAGGAAACTAGAGTCTAGGAGACGGATGATGACTCACAGGGATATTTTACAATAGGGTTTCAAACTTTTTGTGGAATTCTATAATGGTTTCATTCTCCTATTTCACGAGGTTATTCAACCTTATTAGTATCATATTGGGGTCTTCTTTGATACTCCATCGTTTTAGAAAAACTTCTTCTAACTTATCCATGGTTTTAATATTGCCATCAGGAAGACCATTGTACCAACACCTTGCACCATCATGGGGGGTATCAGAGAACAGTTTCATAGCCAAATATTCAACGTCATTGTTGAGTGAAATATACGCTATCTAATTCGACATTAAATTGTCAACCCGGGGCTCATAAGCTTTGAGGTGCCAACACTGTATATGCAGGTCTAGAGCTCTAATCTAGACTAGCCTAGACTAATATACTCTAATTCCAATAAACTCAAATAATGAAGAGCTTTAAGCAATTCTAGAATTATGAACTCTATATGTCCTAAGTAACCTTAAACAACCTAGGGCTATGAACTATCTCTAAATAAGAAAACGACAAGAAATCTATTTCAAATCTATCTATTCAATCTCTTTTTAAATAAGCGAACAATAAGTAAATTAAGCAACTAATCTATCTATCTCTGAATGAACAAGAAAGTAAGCAATTACTCTATCAAAACTAACTCAACAAGTGAACTCTATTCTTAAAGAAACTCACAAGTATTTATATCCTACAAAGCATAAACATTAATTCAAACCCATAACTAACACTAATTAGAAATTCTAATTCAAAATAACCTTGAAAATATTCCGTATTGAAATATACAAACTCAAAACTAATTCAAGCAAAGCTATAAACTCATAAACTCATAATTGAAAATCTTAATTTGAATTCACTCTTCTAATTAAAAATTACAATTCAAATCCATAATTGAACTAATCCTATCATTAAAACACAGATTTCAAAACTAGAATGCTTTTAGAAAACATAATACTAAAATCTATTTCTATCCTAGCATACTAAAACACGATTAATAAACCAAATAGATCTATGAATTTATCTTGATTACAACTATCAAAACTTGAAACAATTAATCCATCGCAGCTTACAAACAAACTTAAATTAAAAATTTGTTTACACTAATACCCTGTCTAAGTTAATGCTCTATTTTAGTTGCCAAAACCAGAGTAACTAATTAAGACTTCGATACACTATCTAAATTAGTATCCCACAGGATGATTCTTAGCTAAGAAAGAAGATAAACAACATGATAATTAACCAGCTCCTACAAGCAATCTGCAATTAAAGAAAGACAAATTAGATAATCAAATAATAATTGACATATACAGTAATTGAAACTGAAAAATACATACAACACAGAAACAAGTATAAATTGTAACTAAGAAATAAGATAAACACACAATGTCTACTGATGTACAATCACCCAGACTACTAGTGGGCCCCCCAACAGGTCGTGGCTACTCTCCAACAACAAAACACAGTCTTAACTCAATGCAATTTTGTCATTAATGAGAAAAAATGAAATTTGGAACAAAAGTTGTAGACAATGTCTGAATTACACAATGAAACTCTTCTTAACAACTATGTTTTTGGTATTTCCACTACTGGTGGTATTTATAGGAGAATTAAAGCTTGAGAGGTCGACCACTGGAAGGGTCGACCTCCTCTAAAAATAGCAAATTAATTAAATGAGCTGCTAACAACTTTGGCTTCTAGAAACTTAATGAGCCACTAAGTGATTAGCATAACTGCCTAATCTAAGATGTCAAGAGCTTAGTAGTTGGAGGCCACAAGGGGGCACAAAACCCAGGTTGTTGATTCGTCCACCACAGGCCGCCAATGTGCTAACCGCCAACTCCTCTGTGCTCCGAGTGCTAGATGGAGTGTCGGATGCCGAATTGAAAACCACAAACTGCTCTCAATTCATTCATAATTTTAGGAAACGGCCCACGTGGGACCTAACTGGGCATATTATGCATAAAACCCATGCGCAAGATTTTTCTAATTCGAATTCATCCTCCCACAAAGTAATATTTAAGTTCATTGCCTGTTGTTGTTCCAGAGTTTGTGTTTTAAGGCTATAAAACACACCGTCTAGGCATCCAAAAATGATAATACTTTTAAAACAATGAAACAAAGAAGACTAGATCAGAGTCGGTTTCTCAACTGTCTCTGTCTTTCTTCTCTTTGCTCCTGGATAGTTATATCACGTTCAATCACTGCCCACGATTGTTCTAACTCGGTTCTATTTGTTGCAGTTTGTAAGATAGTGTTAAATAGGTTCAATGCAATGCTGGTCTGATCTTGTAAACCGGGTTCTACGTTTGGTTGTCTCCCGTTAGGGACTGTCATAGGTGATTGATTTTTTTATATGTTTGTAATGTAGATTTTTATAGATTTGTTACTTCAGACATTCAGGGAAGATGTTGATAAGACAACTTTAAAACTTAAAACAGAAAAAGTAATGACACAGTCAAGGCCGTTTCCTGATTCAGTGACAGTTATGAAATCATAAACAATGGAACATAACACAGAGGAATATAGGGCTTTAATCAAGAAATAATCCTATATTTCCATTAACAATAATGAAAGAGACGCAGATTTTCTAACAAAAGAAAATATTAAGGAACAAAAGGTTACAGGTCTTAAAATTATTAAAATAATTCCAGAGGAAAAACTGTAACACATTCAACATCCAAACCAATTCAATATCATAAACAACAATTGCATACAATCCCAAATTGATTCACTTGCTAGAAATATACATTAAGAAGAAGATTTAACAAATGTAAGTAGACAAAGGAAGAAACATAGTCACTGAATGACAAGATCCAGAATCTTGTTGTGAATGATTTTCTGATAAACTTCAAGGCTGGTCGTACAAAATTATCTTGTTCCCAAAATTTCTGAAGCCCTCTTTCAGCCTCAAGAAATTATATTTATACATTTCTGACCAAAATTTCTGTTGGTAACTAACCAACTTCCTAATCTCTCGGTTGCGATAGATTAATGTCAACCGCTTACGATTATTACAAAATACTAAAAATAGAAATATTTTTAAAGTTTTAACTCTGGCGAGGAAAGCTTTCTTTATCTGCTTCAGTGGCTTGAATATGTCTCTCTAAAAAATTCACCAAAGCCTTAGGAGCCTCTGGTATCTCGTTTGCTTCAAGGAAGAAAAAACCTCTTTGTAATCCTGGCAATTGGTTTGCAATTGCCTTCTCTGTAGATTTGATTTTCTCCAATCTCGCACTGGGGCCGATCATCCACTTCTCGATTTCTGAAATGTTGACTGCTTTGACACTTGATATCTCCATTTTCTTTTCTTCAAGTTCCTCTCTTATTTTCAGCTGGTGACGATTGATGTTGATTTCTCCTAATGGCTCAGACAAGCCATTGGTTTCGTCCTGTATTGAATCCTTTTCGATAGAACCAAAGATTCTTTGACAATCGTTAATAACTTCTTCAGTTATCCCTTTATATCCTTTCAGCTTTGTTTCCCATACTTTTAACATCACATCTCCTTTTAATTGTTTTGGAATAGACAACTTCTGTGACTGTCCAATTTCTTGCTTCTGTAAAGCGGTGAGTATCCTTTGGAAAGAATCCCTTACAGCTTCAACTTCCATTTCTTTTACTTCGGCCACGTCCAAGGATTTCTTAGATTCATGAAAATAATTCTGGATGGTTTCCAGATTGCAAAATACCCTTTGTTGTTCTTGCTGAATATTTGCATATATCTCAACTACTTTAATCTTGAATTGATCTATTCCAATTACTTGGTTAGTAATTGAAATGATCTTGTCTTGCAGTGATTTATTTTCAGTGCCCAGTGCCTGTATTTGTTTTTGAGTAGTTTGGATCATATGCTTTGCTTCAGTTAAATTTTCATTTAACTTTTGAATATCCTGTATATCCTTAAGTCTGGCATGCTCAAGACCTTTTTGTATACTACATCCAATCAATTTGTCATTTTCTTTCAGCTTGTCCTGTAGCTGTGTGATTTCTTGATTCTTTTGCTCTATAGTATTGATCAAATTTTCTACAGAGTACATATTGGCCGATGCTATGGCCCCCATAGACCCTGCCAGCTCTGTAGCAAATGCACTATCCTGTAGCTTTTTCCCATCAATAATGATTTTGTGTTTCTTGATTGTTTTTTCTCCCACAGGATGTAATTCCTGCTTCAACACGGCTCTGCGTTTCTTGCTGAAGAAATAATCAGATGAAGGCAATTCATCTCTGCTAATTGGTTCCAAGTCGCTCACGTACAAAGCTCCTTCGCGAGGATTCCCAAAAGTTGCCTGAAGCGGGGTTAATGTTGCAATGGGACTGCCCAATTCTCTTGAAGTTGTTCCCCCGACGGTTTCTGGAATGTCATCGAGGTCTGTTGGGCTTGTCTGTTTTCCTTTTCCCTTTCCTGTGTGTGCTTCTTTTCCCTGAGAGTCCTTTGTATTCTGAGGGGATGCCTCAGAATCTTTTGATTTATCTTTACCACTTGCATCATGCTGAATTATGGTCTCAAAACCAGGAGGAATAGTTTCTGACTCATGCTCTGATGTTGGTACTTCTCCTTGTAAAATATTAGGCAAACACTGCCTTCTGTTTCTTTGGAAAGATACAAACCCCACCTGTGCATCAGGTGACAAGGTTTGTATCCTATTTTGGACTTCATCATATGACTCAACATTCCTGAAGATATCATCATAAAAAGAATCTTCATGTTCATATGTTTTTAGTCCGCACTGTGCAACATGCCGACTTATGATTTGATAAGGATCGTGCTTCCTGTGTTCTATATCTACTAAAATTATTTCACTTAATGACTCTGCTTCAACCTTAGAATGACCAAAGTTTAATAAGGCAATTTTTCCTAGATAAACAGGAAACTGTGGCCATGATTTCTTCTGTTGAGCTTTTAATTCAAGTCCAATACCACCATTTACTAACTGATGAGCTATTTCTCTGCAGATTAACCTATCTGGAAGTATTTTCGGGAGCGCATGTGGTGGGATAGAACATCCATAAACCCTAACATATGAAAAATGTTCTTCAATGAACCAATCATCAACTATTTTGAGATTTTCTAACATGGTATGTGAAATCCGAGGGGGTTCACATCCAAAGAACATTTTGTATATAGGAATTATAACATGATGACAAATCTCATAAAAATTATTTTTGGCATTGTCCTCCCACAGAGCCGAATGATATTTATGGACAGGCTCTGCACAGGAAGGATCCCAATTCCAATTCATCAAAGGGAATGGAGTGCTAAAACAGATAGCATCTATTATATAAGATGACATGTAAAAGGCGACTGTCTGTCCTTTTGATCTAGCTGTTTGATACTTTGTAACTTCAGAAGCAATGTTATCTGATAATATTTTATGCCAGTTGAAACTTCTTCCCTCTGAAACCTCTTCTAGGAAGGGTGTCCATTCTTCACTAAAGTGATTTGAGTCCTTTTTCCCATATAGTCTGCATAACATCATTACTAAATATCTCATATAATCGTTCAATGAAGCAGTGGCATATATCCCGGATGCATCGGCCCTAAATTTGTTTTTGTCTCTGACCCATTCTTTTATCATGTCTGAGTATGATTGACCTCCTTCTACGCATTCTTTTTGTTGAAATGCGGCAAAAAACTCAGAATTAAAAGTATATTTATGATTGGGTGATAACTTATACATTACTTGTATATGTTCAGGTCTGAATGAGCCGGTGACTTTTCCTTGCTCGTTCAGTATGCTCCTTGTTGGAACGTCTACCTTGTCCAGTGCCCAGATAACCATATCTGTGTATGAAACCAGTCTCGGTCGTGCAACAACTTTATGGAGACCAGTGCTGGCAATATCTCGGAGATGGTTTTCTCCATCGTCATCCGAAAATGAAAGCTCATTTTCCATCTTATCCGCAATTGTAGCCCATGATTTAACATTGTGTATTATTCCAGCTGCAGTAGTATCTGAAATAATATCGCTTTCTGGTTGCTCCTCAGTTTTCTTCGAGGCTTTTTTGGGCGCCATAACTCAGCAGCAAGATTCCGAAGCAAACAAGATTGTCAATGGTGGAGCGACTTAGAAGAGGAGAAAGACTCCGTGTTCTATTGAAAACCTGAAATAGAGCAGAATTCAGCTTCACAATAATGTAAACGTTTCAAAAATCATTTCGAATATATCGCAAAATCCTCGAGATTTGTTCGTATGTTATGAAATAAATGCGAAAGATATTCCCAATAATTTGTATTAAATGTCTGTACCTGGGTTTTTTGTGATATCTTTTTAAAATGATGGAAACTTACCAAATCGAAACATTTTTGCATTAATGATTCATTTATTAGAGTTAAAACCTTAATCTTTGCTTTGCAGAATGGTTAATTCATGTTAACGCTGGTTTAAGATTTAAAACTCTTTCATCGGAGTTTCGGGACTCTCGATGTCAAGAAAACGAGTCATCATAAAACCCCGATCGCCGAATTTACGAACTATTAATTGAGTTAATCATTTTATTATATTAATTGATCCAGATTATCTTTTCGGAGTTTCATTAATCAATAGTTCGGAAATCGGGAAATCGGGGGTCGGGAGATCGGGACTTCCGATGATGTGAAAATTTCTATTCGCGGAATCGCGAATGGCGATTTCCCGATATACTTAGTCACGATTAAACATACTTAACAGTAATTAGATTACTGTCAAACCTCTCTTAAGAATTAATTACAATCGGGGATCGGAAAATCGGAGGAAACGATGTTAAGTTTTTTGTTCTTTCAAAACTCCGAACCCCGATATCCCGATGTAATTAGTTTAAAGCTGAAACTCTTATTTAAATGTGATTTAAGTAAAGAATGTTTGTTTCTCTTTTCTTTTTTAATTTAATTAAAGATTAATGTATCGAAACATCGGCGATCGGGATTTCGCTATTGATTTGTGTTGAACCTTTGTTCATTTGAAACTCCGAACCCCGATATCCCGATGTAATTGGATATACCTTAAGTTTTGAATCAATGTCTGTTTTGAAATATCATTTCGAAAGGTATTGGAAAACTTAGATATATATTTAGGTTCTTGATCATTTTTTAGTTAAACAATGAACCATAAAGGCCTCGTGACTTCATTTGATATGAATTTTGTCTTTCGAAAATTGGTATGATGTAAAGTCTCAGAGATACCTTGAATTTTTTATTTTTAAGGTTAAAAATTTAAGATCTGTTTCAACACCTGTAATAGTGTCGGATGAAGGTCTGGGTCGGGTGTTGGATGAAGTGTCGAACAAGCTACCGGATGGAGGATCAGACTTCGAATTATCCTTGTTACAGATAGATCACGTATTAGATCCTTATAAACATCAAACCAAATTGAATTTAGCTTAAAAACATTGTAAAACATCGATTACACATACTTGATATAAATCCACGATGAATTGATACAAAATCCTCTGAAAACTCCTTCAAAATAGTTAATAGCATATATGATATCGGTGCAAAAAGGATTCAACCATCGCAATAAAAAAATCAAAATACGAACCCAACATTACCCCCATGCCTAAGGATTTGCAGGTCCCACTGCAAACAAAAATAAATTACCCAACATAACTAGAATCGCAAAGGAGGGGGTGGATTAGATTTAGAAGCTTCTCCCTCTTGTCTTGAAGACTTTGGCTTGTGCCTCTTACTATCTTCTGCAGAAAATTCTTTGAGTCTTTTATGGGGGATTTCAATATCAGAAGACAAATGGATAGGATCCAAAGTGTTTGGAGGTTTTACAATAGGTTTTCCACTTGCACTCTGGGTACTTCTTCGAAAAGATTCCCCTTTGAATCGATTGGCTCCTCTTCTATTCATAGGGACTGAAGGAAATCTTGATGGAATGCATATTGTAACTTCTTAGGTTGAGGATCAATAGGTGTTGAGGGAAATGGATAATTATCAGTAGGATTTTTGGTTTTCTTGCCCGCTGAGGTTGCAGGAGAATCAACAATTTTATTGGCCTTTTGTTCTGACAAAGAGATTGTTTAAGATTGAGGGTTTGGAGTCTGTTAGATTCTAGTAGTCTCCAGTGATCAATTGTAATATTTCAAGGTTATTATTTGGGTCCTAGGTCAAATGTTCATATTTTCAAATAAAATTTGACATGTGTTTTTATTGTCAAATTAGTCTTGAGCCATCTCCTCCACTATGTCAACAAGACATTGAAGGCACCATTGGAACAAAATTTGAAAAGGACAGAGAGTATTATCTTGGTAGAGTCAATGAACACTTGGAAATGCTCCTGAAAAAGGAGAACATAGACATCAAGATTTAGAGACACGTGGCCATGCATTACTACATCAGAAAATGGATTAGGAAAAATCAGTCAAAAGTGTTCAACAAGACCACACTACGCTTTTGACTCTACTTTTGGTCATCCTTTTCAAAAGAGGTTTTTGACCAAAGAAAGTTGCATTTTGGAAAACCAAAGGAGGTTTTTTCTAAGAACGTACCCAATAATAATAACCTCCCTCATTTTTTACACAGATATCATATATTGGGAGATATTCAACTTTCTTGGAGGCCTATTTCAGAAAATCAAATTCTCCAATTTAATTGCCTGTTTTTGGTCATAATTTTCAAAAGAGGTGTTTGACCAAATAAAAATTCATTTTGGAAAACAAGAGGGTTTTTCTAAGGACATACCAAATAATAATAACCTCCTTTATTTTTGACACATGTATCATATAGTGGGATATGTTCAACTTTCTTGGAGGCTTATTTCAAAAAATCAAATTCTCTAATTTAATTGTCTGTTTTAGTCATTCTTTTGTTTCACATATTCCAAGAATAGAGGCCTATTTCAGAAAATCAAATTCTCTAATTTAATTGTCTGTTTTAGTCATTATTTTGTTTCACATATTCAAAGAACATGGGAATGAATTTCACAAACCTGAGAGAGATTTTTCTTCCAAACAACCTTATCTGCAAAAACCTCTCCCCGTTTTGTAAATTGTGTTATGTTTAAAGAGTTATCGCTCCATATTTGACCCCTATTTTTTCACTGCACTTCTGTCACAGTTGTTGCACTTTTGGACAATTTGTTTTCAAATCAATTTTGAAGGGGTTAGATGTAGGTTTTTGCTTGGATTAGTGACTCCAGGGTGTAGAGGACATATTCATATTTCCATTCATAACTTTTTCATTAAAAAAACTCATTGAGGAAGGCCTCCAAATCATCCTCCAAAGTTACTTCTCTTCTGCTACAATTTGTTGACATTTCCATGCATTCCTATGATTGTTTCATAAGATTATAAGAATAATTCAAAGTTATTTTCTTTGTTTTGGATGAAACTGTCATGTTATGTTACACCTTCTTCTGATGAATGGATTCATGATCTCATTCCCTACCCCATACACAATGAAAAATCCTAAATGATACTGAGTATACCTACCTTGCCCCATGCTATCTTTGCACCTCATCTTTTGGAAACATTGGCCTAGCTCCCTAGACCTAGACTCTCATCGAACAAACTCCAAATCAAAACCACATTGAGCTAAATACCTAGCCTAATACAGAGCCACTTAGCCTTGTTCCTTTGTTCATAGGTGTGTAACAAAGATCTGTAGTGAGTTTAAGAATGTGTTATTGAGCTGTAATTATCACAAAGAACCAGTTAAGAAGTCTTCCACAAACATAAAAACAAATAAATAAAATGCACAATAGGATTATAACACACAGTGATGTCAGTGATAATCTAATTTAACATTTCAAAAAAAAATTAATTGTTGATATAATGGCCCATATCATGAAAGAAATATACATAAATTTTACAAAGATTCTACTTTTTCTTCTCATGGATTATAGATAGGCAATATTTATCATTTTTCAGCTCATGAAACCCCTCCCACACTCTTAAGTATGGTGACACCTCACAATAAAAAATATAGGGAACCAGTGAATTCTCCCAATAGCCTAAGATTTACAACTTTCCAAGTGTAGAGATAAATTTCACACATCAGTCTGACGAGACGATTAAAATATGTCCCCACCTATAGGATAGAACATCCTACATATAGTTAAGAAGAGGTAGGCAAGAGAGTCTTAAGATAGTCTTAAAGTTAGTTCCCAATGGAAGAGTTATGGAGTTCATTGACCTTAGTGTTATCACTAAAATTTTGTCCGCACATGGCGACAAGAACTCAGCATCGTCAAACAGTAATGAAGTCATTCATGGCACTGGATTAGTTTCACAGCATTGCAAAAGGGTCAAAAAATATACAAAGTAACCAAAAATTGAAGGGCGCTTTACAGAAGATGGGTGCGCGCGCATATGCGTGGAACAGGAACGTACAATGCGCGCACGATGCACGACTGTTAGCGAAAAAACCCATGCACCTGCTAAACGACGCATTTATTGAATTGGTCGGCCTCCCAACCACTTATGGACCAGCTCCCAACCTGATTTGACCATCAAATCTGAGCT
>JZKD02S2183669.1:156528-172927 GCA_000966675.3 Picea glauca
AAGGAAGTTGGGATCATCAGATGCAGTTGTCGAATTTGACTCACCCACACACACACATGAAAAGAATATAACACATACCGAACAGTACATGCATATGCCCACATTCGGCCTTGTCCATGTACATGGACAGGACGAATTCAGTTGGATGACCATATTAAAAACTATAATTTAAACAAGATTTGCGCAAACCAAATGCACCACACTTGCATAAAATAAATCACGCTTACAGGAAACAAATCAAAGCATAAAATAAAATATGATTGCAGGAATTAATCAAATTCACATGTGTATGAAAGTAAACACACTGGAAGAAAAAAATAAACACACTTTGTGAAAGGGAAGAAGATTTACATGAAAGAAATAAAACTTGCATGAAAAAAAAAAACTCTTGGAGTAAAATAAGCACACTTACAAGAAAACTAAATTGCGGGAAACTAAACACATTGTGCAAGAAAGAAAGCACGCTTGTGGGAAAGTAAATTGCGGGAAAGTAAGCACACTGTGCAGGAAAGAAAGCACGCTTGTGGGAAAGTAAATTGCAGGAAAGTAAACAAACTTAGAAAAGTAAAAAAAATAAGAAAACTTGCAGAAAAAGTAAACACACTTGTGGAAAGGGAACAACAAGGATTTGGAGCCACCCATTAAAATGGATGCGTAGGTTCTTACCTCTCGTCTTAAAGTTTCTCCTCCCCATTATTGTGTAATTAAGGGAAAACTACCTACCTAAGCTCTAATCCCTTTTAGCACCTCCTCGACAACGATGCCAAAAATGTCGAGTGAAATATATGCTATCTAATTCGACATTAAATTGTCAACCCAAGGCTCGTAAGCTTCAAGGTTCCAGCACTGTATATGCAGGTCTAGAGCTCTAATCTAGCCTAGCCTAGCCTAATATACTCTAATGCCAATAAACTCAAATAATGAAGAGATTTAAGCAATTCTATAATTATGAACTCCATATGGCCTAAGTAACCTTAAACATCCTAGGGCTATGAACTATCTCTAAATAAGCAAACAACAAGAAATCTATTTTAAAGCTATCTATTCAATCTCTTTTTAAATAAGCAAACAAAAAGTAAATTAAGAAACTAATCTATCTATCTCTGAATGAACAAGACAATAAGCAATTACTCTATCAAAACTAACTCAACAAGTGAACTCTATTCTTAAATAAACTCACAACTATTTATATCCTACAAAGCATAAACATTAATTCAAACCCATAACTAACACTAATTAGAAATTCTAATTCAAAATAACATTGAAAATACTCTGTATCAAAATCTACAAACTCAAAACTAATTCAAGCAAAGCTATAAACTCATAAACTCATAATTGAAAATCTTAATTTGAATTCACTCTTCTAATTAAAATTTACATTTCAAATCCATAACTGAACTAATCCTATCATTAAAACTCAGATTTCAAAACTAGAATGCTTTTATAAAACATAATTCTAAAATCTATTTCTATCCTAGCATACTAAAACACGATTAATAAACCAAATATATCTATGAAATTATCTTGATTAAAACTATCAAAACTTGAAACAATTAATCCATCATAGCTTACAAAAACCTTAAATTAAAAATCTGTTTACACTAATACCCTGTCTAAGTTAATGCTCTATTTTCGTTGCCAAAACCACAGTAACTAATTAAGACTTTGATACACTATCTAAATTAGTATCTTGCGCGGGATGATTCATAGCTAAGAAAGAAGAGACACAACATGATAATTAACCATCTCCTACAAGCAATCTGCAATTAAAGAAAGACAAATTAGATAATCAAACTATAATTGACATATACAGTAATTGAAACTGAAAAATACATATAACACATAAACAAGTATAAATTCTAACTAAGAAATAAGATAAACACATGATATATACTGATGTAAAGTAACCTAGACCACTGGTGGGCCCCCCAGCAGGTCGTGGCTACTCTCCAATAGCAAAACGCAGTCTTAATTCAATGCAATTCTGTCATTAATGAGAAAAAATGAAATCTGGAACAAAAGTTGCAGAGAATGTCTGAATTACACAATGAAACTCTTCTTAACAATTTTGTTTCTAGTCTTGCCACTACTGGTGGTATTTATAGGATAATTCCAGCTCGAGAGGTCGACCAATGGAAGGGTCGACCTCCTCTAAAAATAGAAAATTCATTAAATGAGTTGCTAACAGCTTTGGCTTTTAGAAATTGAACGAGCCACTCAGTGATTAGCATAACTACCTAATCTGAGATGTCAAGAGCTCAGTAGCTGGAGGCCACAAAGGGGCACAAAACCCAGGTTGTCGATTCGTCCACCACAGGCCGCCAATGTGCTAACTGCCAACTCCTCTATGCTTCGAGTGCCAGATGGAGTGTTAGATGCCAAATTGAAAACCACGAACTGCTCTCAATTCATTCAAAATTTTAGGAAACAACTTAGTAGGGACCTAATTGGGCATATTACACACAAAACCCATGTGCCATATTTTTATGATTCGAATGCATTCTCCCACAAATTAATAATCAAGTTCAATGCGTGTAATAGTGCTGGATGAAAGTCTTGATCGGGTGCGGGATGAAGTGTCAAATGAGCTACCGGATGGAGTATCAGACTGCGAATTCACCATGTTACACACATATCATGTATTAGATCCTTATAAACATCAAACCGAACTGAATTTATCTCAAAAACACTGTAAAGCATCAATTACACATACTTGATATAAATCCATGATGAATTGATACAAAATCCTTTGAAAACTCCTTCAAAATGGTTAATAACATATATGATATTGGTCCGAAAAGGATTCAACCATCGCAATAAAAAAGTCAAAATATGAACCCAACAATCATCACTAATGGGATGAAGCTGGAAGAATGCCCAAAAATTGTTCATGTGATCCTCGACATTGATTGTATAATTACCAATGAATTTAGGCAACCATTTCTCATAATTGGGGGTCATTTGCCTAGGGTAGCTTCGTAAAGTTGTCATGTCTAGCGGTTTGAAAAGATTGGATGACCATTGTATTTGGTTATTAGCTTGGTTTGGAATAGAGGTCTGAGTTCCCGTGCTAGACATTGTGTTCAAGGAAAGATTTCCTCTGAAAAGTGATTTCACTACAGGGGAGTTTCAGGGAGGATTTCTTCTCAAGGATTTGGGAGGGCTGGTGTACTTCCTTGTGGACTGTGGAGTCACCAGATAATTTTCTTGAAATTATCAAAGAGATAAGGGAATCACCCTTATTGGAGTCGCTAGGTAAGCTTGTAAGATAAATATTCTTGAGGAAAGGCTTACTGGAAAAGGTTTTGTTTGAGGAAGATTGACTCAATGTTCCCCGATAGTGGTGCCAAAATGTTATCACACAATTCATACTTTGATAGAAGGAAAGGTTAAAGGAGAACAAATTGGCGTAACTGGAGACTAATCCTATCACTGTCACCTCAATAAGATGTCCCTTTCTATTTAGGATGGTAGGCACAGGGGAGACGTCCCTGGTGACCTAGGGGTTTGATAAGGCAAGGTCAAGATGGGTAGATAAGGATCCCCTCTCACAAGTCACCACTGATCAGAAAGTATCAGTTTTATAACCAATGAATGTGATAATGTATCAAAGTGTACTTGCCTGGAACAAAGAAACAAGAAACTATATATATTTGCAAGTACACTTGCTGATTAGCACTTCATAAAACCATAGACTTTCTCGATAAAAGAAATTTGCTAAATATGATAAAGTAAACAGAAAATTATAACATCAATATTCATAAGGAAATACTTCACATTAAATGCCTTGAAATAGCTTCAAAATGACCAAGAATCATTAACCATTGAAATCATAATACTAGCATTTGATAGAAGCAAACAAGACAATTTTTAAATCAGTCTTTTCAATTGCTTTTATAAGATTTTAATGCTATATTTAATGGTTGTAGCTTACTCTAGTAACAAAAAAAATATTGTTAGTGGATTAGGCTATTCTAGGGTTAGAGATGGTTAGTAGGAAGCTCAAAGAATAGGTTTTGATGGTTGTTTTGATTAATTACTCAAATGAGGACTTAGACTAGTGCTTTAGGGAAAATGGAGTCAATGATGTGGCAACAAATGTTGAAGAGAAATAATGATAATGGAGAGTCAAAGACAAGAGAGAATGATAGATAGGAGTGTTGGTAACCCAAGGCTCCAATTATCAAACCCTAGGGGAAACTAACTACTAAGGTGTAGGTAACCCTAGGCCTTAGTAGATTTCCTCACTCTTTAACTCAATGATGAAGCAAAAATCAGCTAAGATGAAGCAATGGATACTAAGGTGTTGCAATGGCAAGGCCTTAGCACATGCTTCAAGAAAAATGGCCTTTTGACAAGATCTAGTAGGTAAAGGCTTTTAAAGCTAGGAAAATAACATGTGCTAGTCTTCCTAGGGTTTAGTCAAGTAATTTCATAATATTTAATGTAAATGCAAGAGAAATAAACTATAACCATTCAATTAAGAAGAATTGCAGAAATATCACTTTCATTCATCAAGAATAATCAAGAAAAACCCTATTTGAACACTTCCACCAAGAAACTTGTCAGAATACTCCAAGATTTAGCCTTTCTCAACAAGTGCACCTAAAATTTCAGCCAAGAAACCCTAAGGAGGGTGCAAATTTCAATCCTCACAAGTGTGAGTGAAATATGGTGAATAATAAGAGTGATTTTCCCCTTATTTATACAATTACAAAGACCAGAATTAGATCAAAAAAGCCAACATGGTTGTTACATAGTGCACATAGATTTATGCTAGAAACCCTTAACTGGGAGAAAACCAGTCTTCCTTGGTGTCACACCTTTCAACTCTTCATTGTATTAATTTCACCATTCACGATACAATATATATAATGTTTTAGGTATTCCATAGCTACCAAAACCCTAATCCCTTAATCTGGGATTAATTTAGAAAACCGCTAAAAATAAAAAAATCCACTAAAAATAGCAAAAACAACCCCCCCAAAAAATTTCGGGGCGCTTCCCCGAACGCTGAACGTAACCAAGGGGGGCCAAACCTAGCCCCCCTACTGGGACCCCCTAGGAAAGCACCCGACGCACACAACACAAAGGGCGAAGGAAGTTGGGATCGTTAGACGCAGTTGTCGAATCTGACGCACCCACACACACACATGCAAAGAATATAACACATACCCAACAATACATGGATATGCCCACATTCAGCCCTGTCCATGTACATGGACAGGATGAATTTGGTCGGACAACGATATTAAAAACTATAATTTAAACAAATAAATAAGTATATAAAAAACATATAAAATATTAGGGTTACATGTAGTTGGAGTCCTCTCCAACCAATGCCACCACCACCACCAACAACAACAAATGCCACCCGCCAACAACTTCCAACCAATGCTAACATCAACACTCGCCAGCCTCAACAACAAAATCCACGAGCCACCAACAACAACATCCACCACAAATAGGACTAAACAATTTGGAAAATGTTCAAATGGTCAGGATGCAAGGGATATATAACAAATTATTCGACCGAAATAATCTTTCGGTTGAACAAAGTGAAACTTTTGGCCGAAAACTCTTTCGACCGAAAAGTGTACACTAGACGAAAAAAATTCGTCTGACAAATCTTCTACACAATTGTCGAGGGTGTCGTCAAGGTTTCGTTCGATTTGATA
Source organism: Picea glauca (assembly GCA_000966675.3). Classification (NCBI taxonomy): domain Eukaryota; kingdom Viridiplantae; phylum Streptophyta; class Pinopsida; order Pinales; family Pinaceae; genus Picea; species Picea glauca. Next base: position 162,207 of record JZKD02S2183669.1, read on the forward strand.
TCTAATCATTTAGTCAAAAAGTGTTTCAACCGAAACAACATGTCTTTCGGTTGAAAGAACTAGGAGTTCGGCCAAAAAAAGGCTGCTAAGAAGTTTGGAGACCCGATTCTCATAAAAATGTAACCTACCTTCATGATTTTCCCTTAGAATAATAATCTAATTTTAAGGTCACGGTTAAGCCAGACATCAAATTGGTGTATCAAAACTCCTTTGTTTGTGGGATATGGGACTCCCTTCGCACAACCATTTTATTGTGAAAGTCTATGAAAGTGTACATACCCTACCCCTTGTGACCTCCAAGAAGAAAACACATGTTCATAACCATTAGGCCCATTCAAATTGTGTAATTTAATTTTACACAAAACTCTTATTTACAATAAATTCAAAATATCAAATATATATATATATATATATATATATATATATATATATTTATATATTTATGTATTGTTTTTAAATGTTTATATATATAATGTGTATCTAAATTATTATATTATTATTTATATGTAAACCTTGTTATTATTTACATATATTAAAAGAAATGAAATAAGATAGGTAGAACATAATACTTCTTTAAAAAACATAACTGAATTTGCATGAGGCCACATGTCTCCTCGAAAGTATAACAATCATATTCCTCCTGGCTCCGACGTCCACATTTTCAATTTTTTTTAATTTCAGAGACCTACTCTCTGTTTTTTTGGCATCCCCTGTTCTATGGTTAGCATGGTTCTCTCATTGACGAGGATATCGCAATGGTCGACGGAAGTCTGTCTACGCTATCGAAAGGGAGCAGGTGAAGGTATGGGGGAGTTGTTTCTCCCACATGGTGAGAATGGAGTTGGAGGTAAATGATGCTTCTATGTGTTGCATGTGAGAATGACTCCCTAAAACCGATGAATACTCTATTTTTCTTTCATACAGAAAAACACAATTCAAGTAAAAGTCGCTATAGCACTCAAACTATTACATAAATGAAATGATATAACAAAGTATCAACTTCAATATAAGATAAATTTTAGCAGTTAAACTGTGAACAAAACTCTGTTTCACATAAAATTTACAGGACTTTAATAAAAAATTGACAACAAAAAAACTCTGTAATAAAATATCCAAAACAAAATCTTCGACCTCTACTCTTTGATAAGAACAAAAACTATAGATTAAATAGTGCCCAACAAAACATTGAGTTGCATAGAAAAAAACGTGGCAGGTAAACAATGGACACTTGGCAAATTTGTCTTTACATCTGGAGCGCAACAACTAGATGTCCTCCAAATGCCTAAAAACTAGGGATCGGTTATTTCAATCTCCCCCTTGATGTCATTTTTTTTTTAATTCCTAGCAACAATCTAAGATTTGCTAATTTATCCTTTGGAAAATCTTTATTGAAAATGTCTGAAAGTTGATTTTCAGATTGAAAAAATTCAAAAGAGACAAATTGTTGTTGTACAATATCTTGAATGAAATGATGTCGAATATCAATGTGTTTTCTCCTGTTGTGGAATGTAGGATTCTTCGTTATTGAGATTGTTCTTTGATTGTCCCAATAGACTTTGATTGGCTTATTGACTTTCATTCCCAAGTCTTTAAACAATTTTTCCATCCAAATGATTTGTGTACTTGTTGATGATGCTGCAATATACTTTGCTTCAGTTGTAGATAGAGAAACAATGGGTTGTTTTTTGTTGCTCCAAGGAACAAGATTTCCTCCAAAGGGAAAAGCATATCCATAAGTGCTCTTTTGATCATCCAAGCAACCTTCCCAATCTGCATCGGTGTATGCTACAACATTGGAATCATTAGTAGCATTATAGAACAATCCAAAATATTTTGTACCACTTACATATTTGATGATTATTTTAGCTTCCATCCAATGAGACTAATGAGGTTGATGCATGAACCTAGAAACCAAACTCACAACAAACATGATTTCTGGTCTAGTGGTTGTCAGATACATAAGACTACCACTCAGATATCTATAAAGAGTGGCATTACAAAGTGGATTTTCATCTTCTTTCATCAATTTACTCCCAAAAACTAAGGGAGTACTTACAGGTTTACAATCATGCATGTTAAACCTCTTCAACAAGTATTCAACATATTTGGATTGACCAATGGATATCCCTGTAGCTCTTTGTTTGATTTGTATACCCAAAAAATATTGCATTTCTCCTAAATCAAACATCTCAAATTAAGATTTCATTACCTCTTTGAACTCCTTCACAAGTGAGGGTGATGTCCTCATAAAAATTAAGTCATCTACATATAAGCAAAAAATGATGAAATCTGATCCCACAACCTTTTTGTACAATGTACTCTTAGAAGGACATTTAACAAATCCATGTTCGTGAAGATATTTATTAATTCTAGAGTACCAAGCTCTAGGGGCTTGTTTAACACCATAAATAGTCTTTTTAAACATATAAACTTTATCTTCTTTTCTTTAACAATGAAACCTTGAGTTTGTTCAACATAAACTTCTTCCTTCAAATATCCATTTAAGAAAGAAGATTTAACATCCATCTAATAAAATGTTAACTTTAACTGAGATGCAATGGAAAGAAAATTTCTTGTAGTTTCAAGTCTTGATACTGGAGAAAATGTTTCCTCATAGTCAATGCCTTGTTGCTGCAAATATCCTTTTGCAACTAATTGTGCCTTATACTTTGAAATACTTCCATCCATATTAAAATTTAGCTTGTAAATCCACTTTAATCCAATAGTGGATTTTCCATGAGGAAGGTCAACTAACTCCCATGTATCATTTTTTTCAATCTATGACATCTCATCTTCCATGGTTTTCACCCATGGCTCATAAGTGAAAGCTTATTTAAAATTAAAAGGTTCAACATGGGCAGAAGAAAAAAGAGCAAACTTGTCACCAGCATACCTAAATGTCTCATATATCTCCTTCAAACTTCTTGTTTTTCTAGGAGGACTAGATGAAGATGTTGATTGTGTATCAACATGAGATCTTGCTATAAAATCATAACACCTATAAGACTTTATTTCTTCTGAACATCCAATGAAAATACATTTCACTGATTTTTCATCTAATTTCTGTGTTTGTTTTGCAGAAATTTGAACAAAGCATGCAGACCCAAAAATTTTCAGATGAGAAATAGTTGGTTTTCTACAAAACCAAGCTTCATAAGGAGTATAATTTTTTACCATATTTGTAGGACTTCTGTTGAGGATATATTTAATTGTATGGACTACATCTACCCAATATATTTTTGACAAACTCATTTATTTTAACATACATCTAGCCATGTCTACAGTTGTTTTGTTTTTCCTCTCCGCTACTCTATTTTGTTGAGGATTATATGTAGTAGTTAATTCCTACTTGATGCCATGTAAACTACAAAATTATTTGAATTCATTTGAGGTGAACTCTCCACCTCAATCACTTCTCAAGAATTTCAAATAATATTCTGATTCCTTCTCAACAAATGCTTTAAATTTTTGAAAGCAACTAAAAGATTGAGACTTCTCACTTAAGAAATAGACCCAAGACTGTAGATTTTAACCTTGTACAATATTTACTGCAAACAGATTTTTAGTAAAAGAACAAAAAAGATACAATGGAAAATACAAACATTACAGAGAGAGTTTTTGCCTAGAAACCCAAACCGAGAAAACCAACATATTCTATATTCATTTAGGTGATACATTGTTTACAATACAATATACATATAGGAGCCAGCGGTATCCAAAACCCTAACCCAATGACCTGGATTAGTCAACAACCATAGTTCCCTAACCGGAAATAGAAAACCATCGGCAAAAACCATGTGCCGAAAAACCACCTAACAATGGACACAAAAATCGAGGCAACACAAAAAAAAGAGGCAAAAATATGACACATTTCCCAAGGCCCTGTATGTTGACTACTCGTGAAAAGAATATAACACATACCCAACATTATCCCAACATTCATACAGAGGGCTACAGGGTTACATAGTCAACAATCTGGGGCAGCAATGCCCATGGATCCTCTACACCAAGAGAACTTCTCAGTGCTCACATATTTTGTTAATGAATCTGCAACATTCTTCAAAGTTTTCTCCTTCATCAACAACACTTTCTTTTCTTCAGCCATGTCTCTCATAAAGTGATATTGAATATCAATATGCTTCGTCTTTGAATGATAAGCTGAGTTCTTTGCCAGAAAGTTTGCACTCTGACTTTCACAATCTATCCTTATAGCTTGTTATACCAACCCAATACCTGAACACAATATTTGTAACCATATTTATTCCTTACTTACATGAATGGCTACCATGTATTCAACTTCTTTAGTTGAAAGTGCCACTACAACCTGTCTTTTTCTCATCCAACTTATTTCTCCTCCAAATAGGTTAAACACATACCCACTTGTAGATATTCTATGATCCATATCTCCAACCTAGTCTGCATCCACAAAGAAATGTATATTCAACACTCTGCCCAATCCCAGTCTTCCTTGGTAGCACAATCCACAGCTAGTAGTGCCACACAAATACCTGAAAACTCTTTTTATTGTTGTCCAATTCTCCTTCCCTGGTTTTGACATATACTTGCTCAAAACTCCCACTGCATGTGCAATGTATGAAATAGTATAGACCATTGCATACATCAAACTGCCAATTGCACTCGCATATGGAACATGAGACATGTTCTTCTCCTCTTTCCGTGTCTTAGGACACTGATCCAAAGATAAATTTACACCAACAAGAATAGGAACCTTGACCAGTTTACATTCCTGCATATTAAACCTCTACAATATTGTCTCGAAATATTTTCTCTGATATAACCAGAGTTTCCTCTTTTTCCGATCTCTTTTAATTTCCATGCCCAAAATGTTATTTGAAGCACCGAGATCCTTCATGTCAAATTTAGAGGATAACTGATTTTTCACATACTGGATAATCTCCTTGTTGTTTCCTATCAGCAACATGTCATCCACATACACAACCAAATAAATCAAATGATCTCCAATTAATTTAAAATACACACAATGATCCTCTTTTCTTTTTGTGAAGCCAAGTCCCAACATATAAGTATCAAATTTTTGATACCACATCCTTGGTGATTGTTTTAAACCATACATGGAATTTTTCAGCTTGCATACCAACTCCTTCTTTCCCTTCACAACAAATCCTTCTAGTTTCTTCATATAGATTTCTTCTTCCAGATCCCCATGTAGGAATGTTGTCTTTACATCCATCTGTTCTACTTAAAAATCAATTGTAGCAACAATAGATAATATAAATCTTATAGAAGTTAGCCAAAATCTCACCAAAATCGATTCCCTCAACCTGGGAATAACCCTTTGCTAATAACCGAGCTTTGTATTTCTCCACTTTTCCTTCTGCATTCAACTTCTTTTTAAATACCCATTTGCTGCCAATGGGATTTATTCCAGTCAACAAATCCACTAGATCCCAAGCCTCATTCTTATCCAAGGCTTCCATTTCTTCATCCATGGACTTTTTCCAGAGATTTCCATCCTCTGAATCCACTGCATCCCTGATAGTTCTAGGATCATCATCAGGAATAGACAAATAAAAGTTTGAACGAAAATTAGATGGAGTATACCTTTCTAGTATCCTTCTTTATCAAACCGATCTCCTCAATACTAGAGTATGAGGATCTTCTTCTTCTGATTCCTGCTCTTTTGTAGAGTTTGATTCATCATCCTTTAAGTTAGACTCTATTTTATTTGGTTCTTCATTACTTGGTAGGACTTCTTGTTTAAAAACATCCTTCATTTTTCTAAATACCACATCTCGACTATACACTACCTTCTTAGTTTCTAGGTTCCAAAGCTTATAACCTTTGAGACCATCTTTATACCCAATAAAGATACAATTTTCAGTCTTCTTATCTAGCTTACTCCTATTTTCCTTTGGAACATGAACATATGCCTCACAGCCAAATACCTTGAGATGTGTGAGAGAAGGTTTGTTACCAATCCATACCTCTTATGGAGTCTTATCATCCAACATTGATGAGGGTGATCTATTAACTAGGTAACATGCAATACCCACTACCTCTGCCCATAATTCTTTCCCTAACTTGACACCACTAAGCATGCACCTTGAATTTTCCATCAATGTCCCGTTCATCCTTTCTGCGAATCCATTCTGTTGAGGTGTATATGGAGTAGTATTTTTCCTTTCTATACCGCACTTCTTACATAATTCTTCAAATTCATTCCTACAAAACTCTCCGCCATTATCTATCCTCAACACCTTAATTCATTTCTTTGTTTGATTCTAAACAAGAGCCTTAAACTCTTTAAACTTGTCAAATACTTCAGATTTATTCTTGAGGAAATATATCCAAGTATTCCTCAATAAGTCAACTATAAATGAGGCATATTACACATATTTTCCCAATTATGGGACTGACACAGGTCCAAAAGAATCACTCTGAACTAGTTGTAAAATTGCTTCTGCCCTCGTTGCACCAGAGGGGAATTTTATCTGATTATGCTTCTTATATACACAATGTTCATGGAAATAAAAATCCAGAGAGTAGTTAGACATACCTGCAGCCATACCTTTACAATATAGCAACCAAACACCCTTCTCTTCGATATACCCCAATCTTTGATGCCACAACATAATCTTTTCTCCAGAGATTGTAGGAGTTCTTTCTGATTCAACTCCAATATCAAGAACAATGGAACTATTACACTCATCACTAATAATGCATCCTTTCATCTTATATAGAGTTCTAAAATGAACTCCCTTCAACAACACCATTTCTCCTCGAACCATCCTGTGGGTTTCCTTTTGAAATATTGTTTTTACCCCTGCATCGTCCATTTTTCTTAGAGAAATCAAATTTCTAGCCAATCCTAGGATGTGTAGAACACCAGGTAGTGTTCTAATCCTTCCATATATGAGCCGCAACTTGACTTTTCCTTGACCTATGATTTTGGTTGTCAAGTCATCACCTAGGAAAACATTATCTCTATCATACCTTTCATATTCAAAGAACCACTCCCTGTGGGGAGTCATATGAAAGGATGCACCTGAGTCAACCAACCATGCCTCATGATATGCATGTGTTCTTGAATAAGCCAAGTACACATCCCATCCTTCTTCCTTGGAGGTTTTTTCTTATGTAGAAGAAGATTCTTCAGATCCCTTGTTTTTCTCAACTTTGGATCTAGACTACTTCTTGTAGTTTCATTCTTTTCCACATATCCAACATACATTTACAAAATTCCATGAGTGGATTCGATGTATTCAACTTATGTTGTTGACAAGGCTTCGATCATCTGTCGCTTACTCATTCAACTGATTGCTCCACTAAACATTTTGAACACATATCCACTGGTCAACCTTCGTCGATCCAGATCTCCAGCCCAGCCGGCGTTGACAAATCCATGTACATCTAATTCATTGTCATCTCCAGGTTTTCCTTGGTAGCATATAGAATAGTATTTTGTGCCACATAAATACTTGAATACTCTTTTCATAGCTATCCAATGCTCCTTTCTAGGTGTTGACATGTATCTGCTCAACACTCCCACTACATGGGAAAGGTTTGGTCGAGTACATACCATCACATACATTATACTACCAACAACACTTTCATATGGAACACATTCCATGTCCTCTATTTCCTCTCGTGTCTTTGGAAATTGTTCAGTAGTTAGCCTTGCTCCCATAGGAATTGGCACCTTCATAGGTTTGCAATCTTGCATGTTGAAATGTTTCAAAACTGTTTCAATGTACTTCTTTTGGTTCAACCAGAGATTTCTAGATGCTCTATCTATCTTGATATCCATTCCCAGAATGAATTTCACTACACCAAGATCCTTCGTATCTAACTTGGAGGGTAGTTTCTTCTTCACCTCCTTTATTGCGTTCATGTTGTTTCCAATCAGCAATATGCCATCGACATACAATGATACATATATGAAACACCCACCTTCTTCTTTGGAATATATGTAGTGACCACCTTTGCTTCTCACAAATCCCAAACTAAGGATGTATGCATCTTTTGGTAGCACATCCTTAGTGATTTCTTTAGACCATAAAGTGATCTTTTCAGTTTTCACACCAAATCTTTGTTTCCCTCTGCTACAAATCCTTTAGGTTGTTTTATGTAGATTTCTTCTTCCAGGTTCCCATGTAGGAATGTTGTCTTGACATCCATATGTTCTATTTCCAAATCAAATGACGAAGCCAAATACATTAGTACTCTAATGGAAGTTAATTTTGCAACAGGGGAAAAAATCTCACTGAAGTCGACTCCTTTGATTTGGGATATCCTTTCGCTACTAGTTGAGCTTTGAATTTCTTGACTTGACCTTCGACGCTCATCTACTTATTGAATACCCATTTTATACCGACATGATTTCTTCTCCTAGGAAATTAGACTAAGTCCTGCATCTCATTCTTGTGTAACGATTCCATCTCTTTGAACATAGTTTCCTTCTAGAGTTTTCCCTTTGCTGAGTCGACTACCTCCTTGACTCACTTGGGCTCCGCATCAGTGGTAGTTAACATGAATGTGGAATGAAAGTCATGAGACTATACCTTTTAACTAGTTTTCTCACTCGTTCTCACCTCCTTACAACTAGATTCAGTTGTTCCACCTCTTTATCTAATTCAGTCGAATAATCTAGATCATATTCTTCATTCCTCAGTTCAAACCGCACCTTCTTTGAATTATCATTTGTTTGAACCATCTCTTTAGGCTTGGACACACTTAACTTCTTTCTTGTCCAACTTGCTCCTTTTTTCCTTGGGAACATGCAGAAATGCATCACAACCAAATACTTTGAGATGTCAAACCGAAATATTCTTACCAGACCATACCTCATGTGGAGTCATGTTGACTAGCGTCGACGAATGAGACATATTCACTAGATATTTTGTAGTGCTGACTACTTCTGTCGAAAATTGTTTTGCGATCCCAACACCATTGAGCATGCTCCTTACCTTGTCTATCATTCTTCTATTCATTCTCTCAGCAACTCCATTTTGTTGTGGGGTATATGGTGTGGTAATTTGGCATGCTATGCCACACTACTTGCAGAAATGATGAATTTTTTTCCACAGAATTCGCCATCGTTGTCAGTTCTCAACACCTTAATATTCTTATCTGTTTGGTTTTCTACAAGATATTTAATCTCTTTGAATTTCTCGAAAACCTATGTTTTCTTCCTCAGGAAATATATCTATGTCTTCTTGGAAAAATTATACATGAAGGAGACATAATACAGGGATCCACCAAGTGAAGGCACTGAAATAGGGCTAAACACATCACTATGAACCGGTTCTAGAATCCACTTTTCCCTTGTCTCTTCAGATGGGAACCTCACTCGACTTTGTTTTCCATATATACAATGTTCAAAAAAGTCGACTTCTAAATTACATTAAGGAAAATATTCTACCATACCTTTGTTATGCATAGCTTGAAGTCCTTTTTCTATAATATGTCCCATCCTCTTGTGCCATAGCATGGTCGGGTCGACTTTACAATGACTTGTCGATTCAGGTTGAATCGACTCAACCCGAGTCGAAGTTGAGTCGACTTTAGGAACAACGATGTTGTTACATCCATTCAAGTCGACATTCCCTAATAAATTGTATAGGGTTCCAATCTGAACTCCTTTCATTAATACCATCACACCTATAACCATATTTCATGTATCCTTCTGAAATAGAGTGTGCACCCATGCATCACTAATCTTGCTAACATATATCAGGTTTCTTTCCAAACTCAGAATGTGTAGCACACCTAGAAGGTTTATACTCCTCCCATCCTACAGTATCAATCAAACTCTTCCTCGTCCAAAAATTTTGGTTGTCGATTTGTCCCCTAAGAACACATCTGCTCATTCATATAGTTCATATTTGCATAACCATTCTCTATGTGGTGTCATATGATAGGATTCTCTTGATTCGATCGACCAAACATCTTGATCCGACCATGTACTGGTTGACGCTAGGTACACATCGCCTCCCTTATATGATGTCATATTTCTCTCAGTCGATTGCTTCTCATCGGATCCTGTACTTACTTCCATTTCCTTCGAATTACAGTCCCTTTTGTAATTCCCCGCTTTACCACTTTTCCATAACCTTCTCATTAACTAAACAAGGGATTTAGATATACCCTTCGACTTATACCTTCTACTAGAGAATTTCCCTTTATCTCCGTCAATCGGTCTACCTTTCACCACTAATGCATATTTGGTCAATCCTTCCACATTATTCCTTCTCTTTTCTTCTGAGAATAGAGATGCAACCACATATTCTAGTGCTACTGTGGTTTAATTAATCCCTATAGCCATTATTATTCACTAAGCTATCCCAAGAGTGTGGAAAATAACATAATAGGATAATACATTTCTCCTCCTCAGTGATTTTAATATTCACAGAAGATAAAGGGATTATAATGGTATTAAATGCATTTAAATGCTCATTCACCAAACTGTTGGAAATATGGCTACAACAGAGATGACGCAGATGATCAAGGTTGTCATTGATGGCAATCGATTGTTTATGAAGAACAGATGCTGAAACACGCTGCAATACAAATGTAAACTGCCGCAACACAAATGCGAATTGCTGCAACACAGATGCTGCAACACCAATGCGAACACAGATGCTGAAACACGACTGCTGCAACACAAATGCTGAAACACGACTGCTGCAACACGAATGCTGAAACACGACTGTTGGAAGCAAACACAGATGCTGCAACAC
>JZKD02S2183669.1:172977-184458 GCA_000966675.3 Picea glauca
AAAGACTTGCTGCCATTAAGATTAATGATTCGAAGATAAAATTGAGAGAAATTGTTAATAATTTACAATAACTGATTCACCCCCCCCTCTCAGTTATTTCATACCTGTAACACAAACTGCCCTCACTGATCCTCAGAAGATACAATTTATTTCCAAGAAACAACTTTTTTACCAGGGATTTCGACTAGTACAAGCTCCCCAACTTGTCCCAAAGTTTCTTGGTCAAACCTTCACCTAAGACATTCAACAGTATCGAATATGCAAGACAAATTCAAATCATACTCCTTTCCCTTATGTTGAGTTTCTCCCATTCCTTTGTCGACATACTGGTTGGAATGGTACCTTGACTGAATATTTCCCATTATTCTCGGTCTACAAGGATATCTTCAATTTTGAGCTTCCAAAGCTCAAAATTTCGACCATGGAATTTTTTGATCTCTATTCTTGAGCTACTTGTCATTCTTTAAGAACAATATGTAAAGATTTCTGACTTAGGACTCTTACTGAACCTAGGGCTTAACTCAAATCCTATATTTTCAAATCAAGACTTGATACCACATGTTAGGAAATGAGGAACACTTCCACACTAAACCTAGCAAAAGAGAGGAAGAAATATTTAATCAAGAAATTAAATGACACAAGAAACACACATTACACATATATTTTACCCTCAAAACCCAAACGGAAAAACCAACATTCCTTGAGCATTCTTCTCTCTTGTTTTCGTATTCATTTAGAATAAAAGGTTACATGTATAACCTTGGCCTACACCAAATACACAATCAACATCATACCTTCTTGCAATACACAAGAAAAACCATGTATCCAATTTAGATTACATCTGCATGACCAACAACCTATCCTATGAATATACGATTGATTATTCATTGATTCATCATCATCTTATAGTATTACAACATGCCTTATTTATAGGCTTTACAACAGGTAAAACCCTAAAGAAAGGTTCCCCAAAATGGTTACATATCCATGCATATCATTAGCTACAAATCCCACGAATCTCAGGATTTTTTTACAGTCGAATACCAATCGGCTTACATTCGTTCTTTAGTCAGTTTCTATGGGCCCACCTTTCGACCTCTTGTTGATCGACCTCTTTGACTTGATTTCAATATCTTCGACTTCAACTTTACCCAGTCGAACTACCTATACCTTTGACTTGTTTTCAATTCCTTTGACTTTGACTATGAGTGGATCCACATCAAATAGACTTTCAGTGCAAAGAATATAACAACCCAACAAGTCTTACCAAGTACTGCACATAGATATTAAAAGAACATGTGGATATGAATCTTTAGCTAATATATCCACCCTTCATCAAGGTACACATCAAATCAACCTTGGGCTAGTTGGATGAGGATGAGAGTGGCTTATTTGATTCATTTCCATACCCTATGTTTCAAGTATTTTCAGAAAAATAGGAGTTTGAATGCCAGCTAGGAGGCGTTCCCACAACCCTACAATAGAAATATGGTACTATCATGGTTGGTTAAAATTTTTTGTGATTTAAAAACAACACATTTCAAGAATCTAGAAGTGCAACCCCTCCATAGAAAACATCAAACCCAATGCTGTGAATATCCTCTTATTCTAAGCAACTATTAATGTAGGTTTTGTAATTTTGCACTCATTTATAGGGGTACCATCTATAATTTTTCTTTAGTTGGTCAAATATGCTTACAATGATTATCGGTGAAGTTTGTTTCAAATAGGTTGCGATATAAACCCAGGGTAGATAAATTAATGAGGTTATCTACTTACTAAAATTTATGTGGTTTTAGATAATATTGTAGAGTTTCAATTCCGTCCCTACAAAACTGAGAATGCTTGAATAATTGTATATATTTTTAAGAAGTTTGACAATAAACCTCCATCATGACAGTTCCCCTTCTTTTCATTTGGATATCCATGGAAAAGTCAAATCATAGAGACAAACATGAGCTTCTCAATTTATCTCTTTCATGGCGTGACATGTTGGGATTTTAAGCATCAAACGCTATAACAAACAAACATCAAGAAGAATACCACGGTAGGGGGTTGGCATGCCCTCTTTCCATCCACTTTAAAGTTAAAGTGGATGCACACTTTCTCATAACTTTGATTTCTATGTTTTCTACCAAAGTGTTCTTGGTTTCCCCAAATAATTTTCCATTTTAATTGTTGCTATGTTCTCCCCTGGAAACCCAAACCGGGAAAACTAGCATATTCTATATCCATTCATGTGATACATTATTTACAATACAATATACATATATGAGCCAACGATATCCAAAAACCTAACCCAATGACCTGGATTAGTCAACAACCCTAATTCCTTAATCAAAAATAGAAAACCATTGACAAAAACCATGAGCTGAAAACCACCCAACAATGGACACGAAAATCGAGGTAACTCAAAAAACGAGGCAAAAATGTGACACTTTTCCTGAGGATTTTTTTTTTATCGGGGGTGCTGCCCCTGCACCCGCAAGTGGGTATTTGAAAAAATATAAAAAGGCGCATTTATACTTGTATCATCCACTATAAAGTTGATAGAAATTTGTTGTAGCCTAACACTATGCATAATACATCCTAGTTTTCAATCCCTAATGAAGAGAGCATGTCAAATGAGAAATATCAATTATGTTTGCAAGCACTACAATTAAAACATAGAAGAGGAAGAGAAACATAGAGTTCTTAATTTTTATCTGCAATGATATACTAAACAAATGAAAGTTAATGGCAATAGACAATCAAGTGGATTTTGATATCAAAGAATACCAATAGGAATCCTAGATTAAAGTATGGTACAAAAATGCAGTGGAAGAATTTATTTTAGTTTAATAAACCTCAATGGACTTAAAAGAATGTAAAAGCACATCCAAATAAAAAGGAAGACACATACATACAAATGCTTAAATTCAAAAGTAGGTTGAGGAAATTAGATATTAGCCCAATGTTGATGATGGTGCTTGTTGCACCATTCACCAAAATTTCAATAGAAAGTACCCAATTCCAACATCACTATTATTTCTAAGTGTAAGTCCCAGACAAATTTAGTATTATAGTTACCCTTGTATCTTAGTATCTTAGTTAGAGTAAGTTTGACCATTTCCAAACAATCAACTTGTCATGGATATTTGAATCCACGATGACATAACAACATGATTATAGATCAATTTATTTGGCAACATAGCTAGAAATAGGCACCTTAAGAACTTATGGACCTCATTGCCTCATGATGGAGACTCTATTTGCCTCTTGTAAATCCATATGTATTAATTCATTTTAAGTTTCATGCCTTCTAAAAATTGGATTTTTCATATTTATTGATCATAAAGTCTTATTTAATATAAAGAGTGCAAGAGGCCTATATATTTCTTCTCAATTTTGACCTTATCATTTTATTGTTTTTTCACAAGTAATGGGATGGGTAGAAAACTCTAATGAAAAATTCACTTTTATGTGCAATAAAATAAAATCAAAATAAAAACATTTTTCCTACTTTGTTGATGTTGATATCTAGTAGATGAAAAAACTAAAAATCAGTGTTTGAAAGATTTCATCACAAAATCTTTTGAATTTTTACTAATAGCTGGATACTTGAATCTTACAAAAGGCCAGTTGAATCTGTTGTAATTTAATAAAATGGCTCTTAGTAATCATTATCATACATCCATGTCACCTGTAGGCATGAAGCATCTACTTGTTTGGGTTTTTAGCTTGATTGTACCCTATGTACTCACTATTGACCACATGATATTATCATGAGATCTTACTTTCTTTTATTGGATTCCATGGAAAGCAACCTCACCCTGCCCTTTCTTTTCGCTTTCCTTCATTTTCTATGGCGCTCTTCATTTGCTTGATGGAACTTAGTAATGATGAATTGCATTATACAACTTGGTTTGCAAAGGTATTGGACGTTATGGAAAAGGGGTTACTTGGATTTTTAATAGATTCATTATGATTAGTAGGTTGGACCTCTATATCAACACTCTTTACATTTCCATTTTCACTCGAAAAATATTGTGTTATAACTTCTAAGTTATATACTTTAATTTTTGTATCAGGATTTGAAAAAATTGAAGAGGAATGATTTAGCTCAACTTCACAGTTTGGAATAGTAGGGCTATATTCAAGGTTTCCCTTGTATGAGAATTGTTTGACATCTATGCAAATTGGGGTGCACATGTCTTGCGCCTCCAAAGTCAATCACTTACAAGTGATTGTCTCCATGTTTTCTTGAAGTATCTTCTCCTACAAAAATCAAGGAAAAATTAGCATGAAGAAAACAACTAAGACAAAATGCCCAACTGTGATTGGATCACCATTCAAAGTTGTTAACAAAATTATTCATATTTTTTTTCTTTTTAATACGGGGAAGCTCAGTGATAAAACAAAACTCCAAGATTGTTAAGCATCCATATTCTCACTATTCCTTTGAAATTCTAATTCACCTCCAATAAAATATTGAACCATTTGTTGGATCATGTTGTCATTGATGCCAATGGTTTGGTTGACTGATGCCATTGATTAATGTCAAGTGATTGATTGATGATTGATGTAATGTATATGTATTTCCTTGATGAGAATGATATATGTCAAGTGGAAACCAATCGATGAAGATGGATCAATGAGTTTTCATTGATATGATGAAGATGGATCAATGAGTTGTCATTGATACATGATTCATAGTTGATGTATATGATGCAGTGGTGGATTGATGCATAGATGAATCATTATAGTCTTATCATGATTGATAAAGTGCACAAATGGATGAACTCCAAAGTGGTCCCCTTATGGTGAAATCCCTCACGGGAAGATGCTTTGCAGAGTGAGAGGACCCATGCTTGTATGTGGAATAATGAGATGAAGATCAATGAAGTTGTTGGTGAAACTATCCTAGATGGATAGTGCTTGTCATGCCATTTCTGGTGGTATGTGGAATATCACATAACTCCTCACAGTTTGAGAGTTATGACCTTACTAAGTTGGAGGACCCCCATATGAAGGCTTGAAGCCCCCAAGGTCAAAGAAGTCAAAGTGACCTAAAAGAAGAAATCATTATTTAAATGATAAAGTAATGTGAAAAAGTCAAGGTGGATTATTTAAATAATAAAGAGAAGTGACAAAATCAAGAAAGATTATTTAAATGATAAAGTGAGGTGACAAAATCAAGAATTGGAATATTTAAATGATAAAGTGTTGGAGAAATTTCTATTTATGGAAAGTGGTTAACCCTAAAATAAGGAAAATAGGTTAAGTGACCTAGAAATGGGTTAAGTGAGCTAGAGGATGAAAATATAAATAAGATAGCTATGGACTCTTTCAAATCATTCTTTTGGTGGATCAATGGAGAGCTTCTTGTGAGATTATCTTGTGGAGTATTGATGGAGAGCTTCTTGTGAGAGCATCTTTGGTATGGATCTCTTGAGCATGATTGAAGATATATTTTGAGAAATATAGTGTGAGGAGGATCTCATGGATGCATCAAAGGTTCAACAATGTTGGAGATCTTGATGACAAAATTCTCGGAGCTTCAGAAACCCTAGTTTCTGAGGTATACGCGGGTTGTCTGTGTATAGGGTGCATATACATTGAAGGTATACATGGGCTGTATGAGGAAAGGGTGCGTACAGTGGATAGAATGGTGAAGACTTGTGTTTGAGATGGTGCCAAGCTCTTGGATGATGAGGCAGGTTCCAGATCTGCATTCTATGGCCTCAGATCTATCACTGAGATATTTTTATGGTTACATTATTTTATTGATGTATAATGTTGTTTGATGTGTTGTGAATTCTTGGGGAATTCTTGGTATGGATTCTATGATGTGGTTTAGTTTGGTTTATTTGGTTGATGGAGTGAGAAATACTCTTTTGATTCAGTGGTGACATGATTATTGTGGTATACTAGTTTTTTATACGTGATTGAGATAACATTCACATTAATTTGTTGTGGAGCATGAACAACCTATTGGAGAGTTTGGATGTGTTGTGACTGGCTGGTGGGAAAATTGGATAGTCAGAGACAGAAGAGAATGATATATTGTTTCCAAATAATCTGAGTTGATCTTGAAGGATAAGCCCTAACATCTCAAAAGGTATATGCAGGATGTTGTATACACTGGACGCGTACATACGCGAGCTGCAGCGAGCCAGGGCGCATACACATGCGGGTTTGACTACTGACAGGTTGGGTACCTATTGACAGATTGATATCTGTTGAGGATTGCTGCCTCATCTCAGTTGGTGCTGAGTATGTAAGCTGAGTCTTGCATAATAGAGTTGGTGCTCTTGTAGAGTTGTACTCTATTCAGTTGGTGCTGATAAACCCTCAAATTGTTGTCCATAATAAAAAGAAAAATTGTACATACATTTTGTGTTCTTTATGTTCCTTGTGGTGATGACTTGTTGATGATATATTGTTGATATATGTTGTTGATATATGTTCACATCTAACTGGTTATAAATAACAACAAAGGGTAATGAATAAATGTTGAATGTTAACTAAGAAGTTTTGTGCAAGAGGGAAGATTTGGGAAAATTATCCCCACACTCATTCACCCCCCCTCTAAGTGTGGTAGGTGTGTCCAACAATTGGTATCAGAGCCGGCCTTCACTACAAGCCTTAACAAGCTTGAAGTAGATCCATAGACACACAAATGGATGATGAAGTTCCAATCCTTGATGAAGAAAACTAGTCTACTTGGAGAATAGAGATGAGATTACATTTGAAGACAATGGGAGCAGCCATTGGTGGATCAGTTCCATTGAAGAACAAGTGAAAGTTTACATCTCAAAGGGGAGGAAAGAAGAATGATGCATTGGCTCTCAAGACCATTCTTAGTGGACTCTCAATCCCTATCAAAGAGGGCATGTGACAATGCACTTCTGCCAAGGATCTATGACTAAATCTAGAGGAGACATATCAAAGCCAGAAGGAGAAGGAAGATATTGAAGATCACTCCATCAAGATCATTAAAGGTAAAGAATCTCCAAAAACCCTTGATTGTATTATTTTCAAATGTGATTTTGAAAACATTTCAAGTGAAGATAAAGAATCAAGTGATGATAGCACAAAGGAAGATCTTGAAGACATTTTAAATGAAAGAATAGAATCATGTGATGGTGTTGGAAAGAAGGAAGATATTGAAGGTAAAGAATCTCCAAAGACACTTGATTGCAATGATTCAAAATGTGATGATGTTGAATTTTTCTCAAGTGAAGAAAATGATCTAGAAACAGTTTGTGTAAAGTTTGATGATAGTTATCCCATGGAAAGAATAGAAGAAAATCTATTATAACTTCAAAAGGAAATTGAAGAGGGTTTATATAGATATAGAAGTGATCATTTTTATACACACTATAACTATCTTTCGGATAACACTAAGAATTTTCTTAGGAGGAGTCAGAGGTACATCTTGAAGTTAAAGGGAATGCTCAAAGAACAAGAAGATATTTCTAAGACTAAATTAGAAGAAAAGAAAGAAGAGATCCCAAGACTAAAGAATGAAAAAAAAGATATGAAGGTAGAGGATGAGATTAGCAAAATTTTTGAAACTATTGTCCATCTCAAGATCCAAATTGAAGAAGCCAAAAGGGTAGAAGAACTTTTGAAGAATCAAATTAATGAAAAATAAGAGTCATGTTGTAAGTTAGAAGCCGAAATTGTTGACCTTAGAAATAAGGTAGAGAAGTCAAACAAATTCTTGAATAGATAAAAAATATTGGACAAGATATTGGAAAGTCAAAGATCACCATGTGATAAATCAGGTCTTGGATACAAAGGAGAAGATACACATGCTGAAGAAAGCACCTCAAAGAAACATGAGGTAATTCCATCAAAGAAGGAAGACAATGTTGCAAAAAAACCATCTACACAAGGCAAAGAAAATGTCAAAAGAACAAAGAAAGCAAGACATCAAGAAGCTACTTTTCGGACACCAAAGCAAAGGTATGAAAGTATTTTTCATGGGAATTGTTATTCATGTAATGGATATGGTCACAAAGATTTTGAATATAGATCTTATGAAAGGAGATATAATGGAAGATTCTATATGAGGTGTTGGATATGTGATCAATTAGGGCGTATTGTTGTTCGCTGTAACACCATGAGATGCTACAGCTGTAGTGGATTTGGCCACAAATCCCAGGAGTGCTAGAACACAAGAAGAAGGTCCATGATGAGGAATTCATATAGCATGGATAGAAGAAGGAATTAGGTAAGAAAGGGAGACATCTTTGAAAATATGGATACTCATAGCTCAAGTTCTGAGGAGCAGGGACACCTCTAGAAGTGGGTGAAGAAGACAGAGAAGCCATATCAGAATGAAAGACTAAAGGGAAGTTCAAAAGTGTCATCTACTAAGGCATACGAGGGTTACAATGGTGACAGTCCTGTACATACACTGGATGACCTTCAATAGGTCACGTACATACGCGCTCTGTTGTCCAACATGCCGCATATATGTGGTAAAGCCTTGGGAAAAAGGCAATGCACATGAGTTGCAGCTTGATGTGATGATTGATCTTAAAATAGTGGGATGACTTGTTACGCTATGCAAGCACCCTCTACTTCATTAAAATAAACTTTACAGGACCTTGCTCCATGTGTTAATATATGCAAGATAGATTATGTGCTAAGTTTATGCTTCTTCTTTTAAATGTTCATGTGTGAGGAAATGTTCTTTTAAATGGTTAAATATGTTCTATAAATAAATACACAACAACATAACTTGCAGCAAATAAACCATCAAACTCACAACAATAACAAGATGATAAAGGAGTTCACCCCTCTCTGGGCTACATCTCCTTGAGCCTCCATCAATGGACTTGGCTCTTTGGGATTAATTTGTCAAATAATTATTTTACAAGATGCTGCTCAACTCCAATGGAAATTTTGATTCTACCATTGGGATCATAATACATAAAAACCCTAGAAATGACTAATAAAACTCTGAAAATGGATCATGACTCATCCGGGCATGACCTCTTCTACATGTGGCCTTAAGCTTCCCTGAGCTTCTTTGTGGAAAAAACACCTATAAAAGTCCTCAAATGGATCTAAAACCTATCCCAATGTGTTCAGAGCATAATAATTAGCCAAAAATGATTATTCAATCATAGAAAACAAACATGGGCTCATTTGAGCATGACCTCAATCAATGAGGGCTTCAAGCTCCCTGGAGCTCTCTAAAACTTAAATGGTGAAAAACTTGCAAAAGAAGTCTTCAAATGGATTTGAAAACAATGCCAATGGATTTAGAACATCCAAAAACCCCTACCTGGGATTTTTCGGCACCTCATTTGGCCAAAAAATTAAGAAGATAGGCCTCTTGCCATTTTCCTCCTTCAAGCTTGTTGTCTCTGGTTTGCCAAAACGCACCTCTGTACGTCCAATCCAGCTCACGTGCTCCAAATCGTGCTAAAACCTAGCACTCGCGCGTAACCACAAAAATGGTCAAACTGTCGAGTGGTTAGGGCATGCCCAACCCCTAACCATCAAGACCATGGGCATATGGTCTTCCATACGACCACGCACTAGCGCAAAACGAGCTCCGTTTACAAGGGCGAATAAATAAATGACAAGTGGCGGCATATGGTTGTATAACCGTTTTCATAAACCAATTCCCAAACTTTCGCGCACACAAGTTGTGGCAAAGTGTCATATGGTCGGTGGTCATATGAAACCGGAGGCTGACCGTTCAAACTCGTGCCAAAATATCCATGTGTGGTTATATGAATATAGGTTGTGCGACTGGGGGTTGGGGCTAAGCCCCAACACGGACCCCTGCACCAACCATACAATAAATCAAACTTAAATTTATAAAAACACATATATATGATAAGAACTGATGTGTGGCGTGCCAGTTGGGTGGCCTTTGCCAAAGCTTTGCACAGTGGGGAGGTCTAGGGTTCGATCCCCACAGACTCCATAAATTTTAAACAAACAACCCAATAACAGGGTGCCACGTGGCACCAAACCACTTGCCAAAACGATGCTATGTGTCAGCAAACTATTCGTCCAAACTGCCAACTCAGCACATGCCATGTGTCATACGACTCTGCCAATTCAACCTTGCCACATCATTGTATGGACATGCCATGTCAGCATCCGTACAGACTGTTTGGACTATACAGTCAGCACACATTTTTTTTGTCTGTTTGACAATTCAAACAGATCACGATATCTCTCTCATCTGACGTCCATTTGAACCCAAATGAGTTGCATTGGGTTCGTGACAATGAGGGCTACGCACCCATTTGTTTTGAGGCAATTATGAGAACTTTGATTTTTAAGCTAAATTTTGACCCCTGGTCCAGATTTTGATCATGGCTTCCCACTAAAATGCTTTTGGAACCACAAAAGCTTATGATTATCTATCTAAGATTCAATATTCTTCTGCTTTCAAGTTCTATCAACTGATTCTACTTGCAAAATCTTTTTGACAATCACCTGGATACTTTGACATGCCTTTCACTGCAACTAACTATGTCCTTCAACCACTGTTCTCTGGCTATTGTTGACCCACTGTTCTCTTTGTGCTTGGAAGAATGCCAACCTTCCCACTGAGAACCAAGTCCCTCTTGTGAACTCTTTGACGTCAACAATATCTGCTCTACAATGGCTGCAAAAACTTTCCTGCGACTTCTTGTCACAAACCAAGAAAACCATCAATCTTGAAAACAAATTTATACAAGACTAAAAATGATGCCAACAAAGTCTTTTTTCTCTTCAAGCAAATGGTCCCATCTTGTACTTCATCAAAGTACATGGCATTTTTCTGCATCTTGGTGTACTCAAAATCAACTTACAAGCCAACAAACACCATCAACTAAACATAAGTCAAAAAACATGATCGACACAACATAGTCATCAAGACAACATCGACACAAGTCGAAACTCATTTGAAACATATCGACCTTCCCAAACTGACAAGTCAACATTCATGATACACAATCATGTTATAATCATGAGCCATTCATGATAAACTATCACCACGTTCACTGCTTACACATACAAAAAACAAAATGCATGTGCATGACTCTTCAACTCTCCTTCCATTACAAACATAAGTACATAAACCCAAAACATGTGGGTACATAAGAGATGAATATGAAAAAGATATATGGTTGTAACAAGTGAACATCATACCCCACTTTTACATCCTCCTGGTGAAGTTGTGCAACATCAAGAATGCCTTCAAATGAATTGCATTCACATGCAACTTGCATCATACAAGTTGTGATAAACTGTTGCAACTTGTCATACTCTCCATAAATGCATACATAATACTGAAATATGCATCTACAATAGAAAAATGCAAGCCTTACTTGCTCAAGAAATCCAACCATTTCTTACCAAGCCAACTCAACGGTCACTTTTTCTGCTGAAAATCGTCCTCTTGTGAATCATCTTGACTCACATCGATGATGGAATCTCCTCTTCCATTCTTGCCAATCTCTTTATCCATCTGCTTCT
>JZKD02S2183669.1:185793-196367 GCA_000966675.3 Picea glauca
CTAGCGCAAAACGGGCTCCATTTACAAGGGCGAATAAATAAATGACAAGTGGTGGCATATGGTTTTATAACCGTTTTCATAAACCAATTCCCAAACTTCCACGCACATAAGCTATTGCAAAGGGTCATATGGGCGGTGATCATATGAAACCGGAGGCTGACCATTCAAACTCGCACCAAAAGATCCATGTGTGGTTATATGAATATAGGTTGTGCCACTAGGGGCTGGGGCTAAGCCCCAGCCCAGATCCTCGCGCCAACCATACAATAAATCAAACTTAAATTTATAAAAACACATATATATATGATAAGAACTGATGCGTGGTGTGTCGTTTGGGCACCCTTTGCCAAAGCTTTGCATGGTGGGGAGGTCCAGGGTTCGATCCCCACAAACTTCATAACTTTTAAACAAACAAACTAATAACACGGTGCCACGTGGCAGCCCATGACTGGGTCACGTGGCACCAAAACACTTGCCAAAACGATTCCACGTGTCAGCAAACTATTCGTCCAAACTGCCAACTCAGCACATGCCACGTGTCATACAACTCTGCCAATTCAACCCTGCCACGTCATCATACATACATGCCATGTTAGCATCTGTATGGACTGTACAGTCAGCACACATTTTTTTTGCATGTTTGACGATTCAAACAGATCGCGATATCTCTCTCATCCGACGTCTATTTGAACCCAAATGATTTGCGTTGGGTTCGTGATGACGAGGGATACACACCTGTTCATTTTGGGGCAATTCTAAGAACTTTGATTTTTGAGCTAAATTTTGACCCCTGGTCCAGATTTTGATCAATGATATAACTCTGTGTTGCATGGTCTGACATTGTTTATTGCAGGTTCTGACACTGTTTGCTGTAGGTTTTTCATGGTTCTATGTTAGATCATGTAAGTTGACGATGTAAAATATATCTTGGATACATGGCACTAACCCATGAGTATGGATTGATACTGATCAAATGCTCATCTATTGGATTATATAAAATAAAATGTTGGGGTACATGGCTAGTACTTTTTGAAGTTTCATTGATATATCTTATGATGTATTATTAGAAGCATATGTTGGATATCATGGTGCATACATTTGGCATATGGATGGACTACATATTGAGACATGTAGTTGGTGAGTTGATGATATGATCATGTTGTACATCATTGATAGTTGATGCATGATTGGTGCACTTCTAGTACATTGGTAGAAGTACCAACTAGCAGGATGATTGGCACATGTTTTATGGAGGATTTGGCATACATGTATAGGATTCATCATTTTGTGGTATTGGTGCATGGTGGTGTACATGTTTTGGTACACTCATATATGGCATATGCTTGATGATACTATGTTGTTGGTGTTACTTGATTAGCACAAAAAATTGGCATTTATTTGAGACACAGTTATGGTACTTGGTTCATGATGGAGACATATCATGAGTGATATGACACATGGTTGGCATACTGGTGGATGCACATGGTTGGCATATTGGTAGATGCACATGTTGGCATGTTGATATTTTACTCATGATTCTCTTTTGTTTCATGATGGTTGGTATGGCATGAGTTTGATGCATGAACAGGTCCAAGGATCATTATATGGTAGCATATTGCTGATCTTGCAGAGAATATAGGGGGAGACATACCCATAGGGGGAGTCATTCTTCTTCCCATGATTCTAGGAGGAGATATTTATTATATGCATACCTAGAAATATCCCTATATTTGAAGAAAGAGCACAGAGGCATAATTCTAGGAGGAGTGATGGTCACAGGGCGAGTATGATCGATGCATCTTCAACATTACATCAGAGTGATATTCCTTGTTCAAAAGGGGAGATATTATTCAGTGGAAACAATATAGGGGGAGTAACCCCAAGAGGAGAATGACCCTTTTCCATTGATGTCAAAGGGGGAGAGATAGTCACATTGATGTGATTATTGATTGGGAGAGATAGTCACATTGACTATTGTTGATATGATTGATGTTTACTTATAGGGAGAGATATTCATATTGATATGATTGATGACTATTGATGTAGAGAATTCCTTGTCTACATATTTGACATCAATAATTGGTAATTGTTGTTGACATCAATGTTGGTATTGCCATCAATGCCAAAGGGGGAGATTGTTGGATCATGTTGTCATTGATGCCAATGGTTTGATTGATTGATGTCAAGTGATTGATCGATGATTGATGTAATGTATATGTATTGTCCTTGATGAGAATGATAGATGTCAAGTGGAAACCAATCGATGAATATGGATCAATGAGTTGTCATTGATATGATAAAGATGGATCAATGAGTTGTCATTGGTACATGATGCATAGTTGATGTACATGATTCAGTGGTGGATTGATGCATAGATGAATCATTATAGTCTTATCATGATTGATAAAGTGCACAAATGGATGAACTCCAAAGTGGTCCCCTTATGGTGAAATCCCTCAAGGGAAGACGCTTTGCGGAGTGAGAGGACTCATGCATGTATGTGGAATAATGATATGAAGATCAATGAAATTGTTGGTGAAACTATCCTAGATGGATAGTGCTTGTCATGCCATTTTCGGTGGTATGTGGAATATCACATAACTCATCAAGGTTTGAGAGTTATGACCTTACGAAGTTGGAGGACCCCAATATGAAAGCTTGAAGCCCCAAAGGTCAAAGAAGTCAAAGTGACCTAAGAGAAGAAATCATTATTTAAATGATAAAGTAAAGTGACAAAGTCAAGGTGGATTATTTAAATAATAAAGAGAATTGACAAAATCAAGAAAGATTATTTAAATGATAAAGTAAGGTGACAAAATCAAGAAGGAATATTTAAATGATAAAGTATTGGAGAAATTTCTATTTATGGAAAGTGGTTAACCCTAAAATAAGGAAAATAGGTTGTGAACTAGAAATGGGTTAAGTGACCTAGAGGATGAAATTATAAATAAGATAGCTATGGACTCTTTCAAATCATCCTTTTGGTGGATCAATGGAGAGCTTCTTGTGAGATTATCTTGTGGAGTATTAATGGAGAGATTCTTGTGAGAGAATCTTTTGTATGGATCTCTTGAGCATGATTAAAGATCTATTCTAAGAAAGAGAGCACGAGGAGGATCTCATGGATGCATCAAAGTTTCGACAATGTCGGAGATCTTGACGGAAAAATTCTTGGAGCTTCAAAAAACCTAGTTTCTGAGGTATACGCAGGTTATATGTGTATAGGGTGTGTATACATTGAAGGTATACGCGGGCTGTATGAGGACAGGGTGCATACAGTAGATAGAATGGTGAAGACTTGTTTTTGAGCTGGTGCCAAGCTCTTGGATGATGAGGGAGGTTCCAGATCTGCATTCTATGGCCTCAGATCTATCACTGAGACACTGGTATGGTTACATTATTGTCTTGATGGATACTATTGTTTGATGTGTTGTGAATGCTTAGGGAATTCTTGGTATGACTTCTATGATGTGGTTCAACTTGGTTGATTTGGTTGATGGAGTGAGAAGTACTCTTTTGATTAAGTGGTGACATGATTGTTGTGGTATACTAGTTGTTTATACATGATTAAGATAGCATTCATATTGATTTGTTGTGGAGCATGAACAAGCTATTGGAGAGCTTGGATGTGTTTTGACTGGCTGGTGGGCAGATTGGACAGTCAGAGACAGAAGATAATGATATATTGTTTGTAGATGATCTGAGTTGATCTTGAAGGATAAATCCTAACATCTCAGAAGGTATATGCAAGCTATTGTATACATTGGATGCGTACATACGTGGGCTGTAGTGAGCCAGGGCATGTACACACGTGGGCTGCACTACTGAAAGGTCATGTACATGTTGACATATTGATATTTGTTGAGGATTGTTGCCTCATCTCAATTGGTGCTGAGTATGTAAGATGAGTCTTGCATAATAGAGCTTGTGCTCTTGTAGAGTTGTACTCTATTCAGTTGTTGCTGATAAACCCCTTGATTGTTTTCCATAATAAAAAGAAAATTTGTACATACATCTTGTGTTCTTTGTGTTCCTTGTGGTGATGACTTGTTCATGATATATTGTTGATATATGTTGCTGATATATGTTCACATCTAACTGATTATAAATGACAACAAAGGGTAATGAACAAATGTTGAATGTTAACTAAGAAGTTTTGTGCAAGAGGGATGATTTAGTGAAAATAGCCCCACACTCATTCACCCCCCCTCTAAGTGTGGTAGGTGTGTCCAACACCATTCTACTATCATTGGGAGCTTCATGGCACTGACAAGTTTTATGGCACCCTGTAAACACTTTTCCAATGATAATAGCCTTTCCAAATCTGTTTCTTTAACCAATTTGTTTCCCAAGCAACTTAAGTTACATTTTTCTTGTTAGGCCAAAATATGCATCAAAATTCTACTAAAACAACCTTGAAATACTATACTATATCAAATTGTAACTAATCCTTCCAACAATTTTTTGCAAGACATAAAAGGCATTAATCGAGTGCAACTCCCATCTTAAAAATAGTGTCCTCTTCCATATTAATTTCACTACCACATGTTGCAACATATTCAACTTTATTTTACATTCGCATAGTTCATTTCGATTTTATATGATAACCCATGTTATTTTTTTCAATCAAGATATGTCTTTTTTTAACTCTAAAAGTTATGTAAACAACATCTCAAATATGAACCTTGTGAAAGAATTAATATGCCTCTAAGGTATTCATTTTTTAGGTCATCTACTTGTTTATGAGTGTTTATGACACACCCTCAACTGGAAGGAAATAGTCCGGTCTGATTTTGTTTAAATAACCCAAGCAGTTTGGAATAACTACCCCTGACAGGTTTAATGGCTTTGCTAGTCTATAAAGGGATCCAATATAAACTACGAAAATAAAATAAATAACTATGCATTAACAAAGATCTACTATATACATTCACAATTCTCACTTTTATATAAAACAAATACAAATAAATAGTGCAAGATTTACAAGAAACCTTGTAAACTAAGGTTGTACAAGAGAACCAAATCTTAGGAAAAATTAAATAGATCTAGAACATACTACTAATCTAATTTTAACCTTGAAACTAAAAAAAACAAAGGAAAATAAATGAATGTAAATAATAATGTTTTAACTTAAATAAACAAATTATTTAAGCTTAAATGTTAACTTACATTCACAAAATATAAATCAAAACAAATAGAAAATCATTAACCTATGATTGGTCAGTATTTAAAGAGAAATTTTGGTTGTGCCTTCCTATACAACGGTGCTCCAAAAACATGTCTGTTAAGAGGAATCTATAGCAAAAGGGCGTGTAATTCTAGGATTGATGAAAATCACTTTGACTGACAATTTAATCTTATTTAAAATGTAGAAAAAACAACTTTCAAATCATGATTCTTAGTGAAGATATAATAGACTAACAATAAGATAAATCTCAATTGAACAATTATATCTTTACAAATCCGAATTACATGAATAAACTCAATATAATACAAAATTTGTATCAAAATAATAAAATCACCAAGACCAAGATAATTGGGATAATAGATTGTTAAAGATTGACAAAATTAACACATAAATGATAGAAATTAACCATGTATTGATAAAATAGACTAAAGCCAATTTAAATCAATGCATAATCAATTACACAAAGAATATGAACCATAACCAAAAGATATTATAATGAAAACAAAACCCTTTTACTCATAGGACAAAAGCCATTAAGAAATATGGAATTTCTTATTCTTCTTCGAAAATACTGGTCCATTCTCCCAAAAATTCCAACCATCTGTTACTCCTTTTGAAAAGAAAAAGGTTTACAAAATAAATAATATACAAAAGAAAGGATAAAATCCTCCTCTGAATTTCTTTTATCTCCCTGTGGCTCTGAACTTTCTCATATCTTTATGCAATGAATGCACAATTTGGGCGTCACTAACAATTTCTACCACCTGAAATTTTCCTCGAAAAGAAACCACAATATCTCTCAAATCACACGTTTGTTTGGGAAAAATATCGCGAGTAAGTTAAATTGTCTTGTTCTGCAGATGGGTGTTCAACAATTTCTTGAATGCATTTCCAAATATTGTCTGTTGGGTGTTCAACAGTTTGGTTGAAATCAATCTGTCCGTTCTTGAATGCATTTCCAAAATCTTAAATGTTGTTGCTCATAAATGTTTTGCAACAATCCAATGTTATTTTTGGATCAATTATCTTGAACGTATTTAGATAAGAAAATCAAGCCATGATCATATACGTACCAAATATCTGATAATAGAAACCTGTGAAACAAAAATAAACCAATTTAATAACCTAAATATAAAAATTGTGAATAAAACAAAATCTAGAACAATAAAATTAAAATGAATTTAAACTAAAAGCTAACTATAAGTTGTAAATAAATATTGGTTTTTTCCTTTGACGTATGATCTTAAAATTCTAGAAGCTTCAAGTTGATGGAGAGGAGAAAAATATTATTTTTGGGTTTCCACAAAATCAAACAAATGATAGATATTTTATTTATTTATTTTGAAATGAGATGCAAAATGAAAAAATAATTTAATTAATTAAACCTAATGTAATATCCTCAAATTTTAGAATATTAAATTCTAAGTGAACTTTGAAATAAATTTCATTTTTTGGAAAATTTGGATTTGGAAATTATTTGTCATTTATGGCAAATCCGAATTTGGAATTTTTATTGTTGTAATTAATTATTTGATTATTGTTGGGCAAAGATTTGACTTGCCCAACTATCCTCTTTTATTTGACACATGTGAATGACAAACTTTTAATAAATTAAATGTTGTAAGAAAAATGGAACAACCAGGTTAAAAGCAATTGACCATGACTCCATGAGTGGAAAACATATTTGAGTTACCTCAAGGATGATTTTTAAAAGTGGAAAATGTGGAATTTGACCACTAGTAGCCCTTAAAAATCAAGGATTTGTAAAGCTGCGAATTTGCCAAGGAGGAAAGGAAGGAACTAGGCACAATGATGCATATAAAAACAACATATGGAGGACGCAGGACACTGCTTAGTATGTTGGGGAAAATAAACTATTTGTTGTTATGAGCATTGTTAGTGTGAGGCAAAGGAATTTCCGATTTGTGGATGGTGACTATAGCTAAGGAGGATAATTCAGTTTTCCCTTATGGACTCATGGTCATGCTAGGGGGTGAATAGGGAAAATGAACTTGGTTGTTATGTTCTATGGTTGGGTAGAACGTGGTTGTTCCATTTGTATTCCAACATCAGGTTTTAGATATGTATATCAGCTTGTACTCTTTGTCAATGTTATATTTATGATTATTATTTGTTAGGAATACGATTGACTGTGTATACATAAATTAAATCAATTAGTAAGGGACTGTTGTCCCTTGACCAAGTTTTGGAGAACCTTGGTCATGTTTGACCTCTTTTGGGACTTCGACAGGCTGGTCGAAGGTTGAACGCAAGTCAAAGCGAAGATCGCGGGATCTCGACCCCTTCTTAGGGAACTTTAGGGTTTAGGGTTTATGTAATGAGTATGGGATGTCGACCCATGGGTTTACCCATGCTTAGGCCCATTTTGTAATGTATAAATAGAGAGCTAGGTGATGTAAGTAGAGAGCTAGTGAAGTCCAATGTGAGTTAAGTGTGAATGGTTATGATGCTTTGTGCATGTTGTGTTGCAATCTCATAGATCTAAGTGCAAGTGATTGTAAGAAGATGGTGTGCGAACTGTGTAAGAAGGCTTTGTGTTGTGACTTAACTCGAGGAAGGAGGATCTAGCGAGGTATGCACATATCTTATGTTCTATGCAGAGTGGGGTTTTTGGGCTTTGTTCATGTAAGAATATTGACAGAAGATAATAAAGAAGAGAAGAGTTGGTGGGTGTAGCCCCAGACTGGGGTGAACCACGTATATCCTGTGTTATGGTTGCTTTGTGCATTATCGTTGTTATATTGTTCATATGATTTAAGCTTAGTGTAGTAATGCATGTTTAGATGAATCTGGTATGATAGCTTAGTGCTTAGTGATGTGAATGAATGCTAGATATGGTCTCTTTCCATGCGCTAAGTGCTTAGATGTGTTAGATTTGGTTGAATACTGCGTTGTTCTGTAATTGGGGTTTGGATATGCGATGTGAATAAGGGTTAAATATTGATGAATGTTAACTACTAAGTGCTTTGTTAGAGTGGTGTAATCACAGATCTGTGTCCCAACTAGGTTGCATACATTTGAGTCCTGCAACCACCCCTGCCTCTACCTTGGGTGAGACTTCATTTTCTTTGCAGGTGTTGTCGAAATGGCCGGTAGTTAGGGTTTTTTTGGTGCATTGTTGAAGCGTTGAACCCTGGGTCTACCCCTGTGTGCCAAAAAATGGTTTTGTTGTCGGGACTTGAAACCATGATTACTGGGAACTGAAGAAAAAAGAAAGATCTGTGTGTAGATTTGTTTCCCTAGTGCACAGTATTCTACTTGACTTGCGAAGCTCTGTGCTAAGAAAGGAATAAGAACTGAAGAAAAGAGGTAAGATTAGTTAAATATTTTGTCAAAAGAGGTAAGATATGAAATCTTTGTGCTTTGAGAAAGGTAAGATAAGCGAAAAATTTTGTTTCAAAAGAATGAATCTAGGTATGTTTGATAAATTTTGTCCTAGTCTGAAAAATAGGTCACAGTTAGAAGAACGAAGATTTGATATGAATAGATCTGATAGAAGTAATGAAATATATGTTATTCCTATGCATATAAAGAATGTTTGGACTAACAAATGGATGTAGGATCCTAGAAAGAATTTTTTTTCAGGTTATTTACTATGACCCCAGTGCACAGTACAGGAGAGGTTGGGAATTATTTAAGAGAAAGAGAGGACTAACCCTTTGTTACAGTTGCACAAGACCGGACCATCTTGCTAAGGAATGCCCTGGTAGAAGACCTAGTTGTCTTTGTTGTAAAGCTATGGACCATGAAGTTTTGGATTGCCCTAGAATGATTGCTAAAGTTAAAAAGATGAATATGAGACAAGAAAACCATGAGAAAGGCCAAGAGACTAAGACTATGGAAGAATCCCAGAAAGAATCAGAGACTGTATTATTGTAGATGAAATAAAACTTGAATGATCAAAGAGACACCAATCTATTAGAGATATTAAAATCAAAAGAGTGCATAGAAACAAGAATACAAGACTTCGACATTGACTGTGTTCTGGATGAGGAATCACAAGTGAATATCATGACAGAAAGAACTTGGGAAATTTTGGGAAATCCTGCTATGGTCCCTTCATTAGGAGGAATATGATTCTTTAGAGGGAAGATGATAAATCTATGCAAAAGACTTATCCAAATACCTATGAGTGCACATGACACTTCAACGAAGGAAGAATTTCAGGTCATTAAGTTTGTTGAGAACAATGCCCCATTTGCTATTTTTCTAGGAAAGACCTGGATTGAGAAAGATCATACACGAAGGAAACAAGAAGAGGAAGATCTAGAACAAAAAAAGCAAGAACTAAGAAATTTCATGACTATGAGAATAGCACACTTGATAGAAGAACAAGAGAACAAGTCAAAGCTGCTAGGGACCATAGATTTGGATGTCGAATCTAAAAGAACATAGACAGACTTGAAAAACTTGTCTATACAAGAGAGTAGAGCACCTACCTTAGATAGAGAAGAAGTATCACCCTTGAACCCTATGAAATATCATCAACAATGCGAAGTTACTATGCCAAGAGGAGATAAGAATCAAAATGGGAAAAGGAACCCAGTAAATCAAATTACAGGAGAGAAGGCTAGAAAGCTTAGCAATAAGAAATAAAAGTTAGAAAAATTGCAAGAGGCTCCAAAAAGAACTTCGCAGGAGGAAGGTTTTAAGAACTTTCACTTCGCCGAAATATAAGTACACCATAGATTGCCACTTTTCCATGGCGGAGCAATATGACCATTGGGGTCATTATGACCATTAGACCGACGCTCCCGAATGGTTAGGAAAGAAATTATGGCCCGAAATCTCGCCATTGGACCGTTGAGACCGTTCCATAACGGATGGAATTGCATTGATTAATGATTTGCGACCCGTTGGAAGAACACGTTGCGACGTTGTCTATTTATCCCATCGAACATTGCACCAAGAACACTTTTTTAAGAAATGATTCTTTGAGTCCACAAAGAGCGGACTATTAGCACGTTGTGTTTATTGAGACTTTGCCACCCATTCTATTACAGTGAGTGTTTGATCACCGACCTGAGATACCTAATCTCGAGCGTGGATGTTGGACGACATTAGTGTAGTAGAAAAGTACGTTGAAGAAATTCTAATTGACCTCATGGCTAAGAAGGTGATGTCCGTAGGAGTTCAATATGTTGAAATAATGTAACTGCGAAGAGCATTCTTATTATTTTGTTATTGGATTAAATCCCCATTGTGGATTAATCATGTCATTATTATTATTTCTATTATTAGATTAATCCTCATTGAGGATTAATCAAGTCGGTAATTGTATAAGGACCAAATCCCCTTTTGCGGATTGGTCATTGGACAATTATAATGTACAGAATAAGAAGTCGGCCCCAACAGTTATAATGAA